>CAIGRS010189109.1:0-10013 GCA_903798395.1 Fraxinus floribunda | reverse complement strand
TTCACAACTTCATCTATTCTTTATTCTTGATAAAAGTTTTCTTTGCCAACTCTTTGATTTAAGTGTAAATCTCTCTTCATACTTAACTTGTATTATTTGTTAAGAGAGATTATTGGTTTGAAAACTTGGATACAAAAACTCAAACTACTTCATTATCAATTATTCATTAAAGTTTTCTTCATAGACACTTGAGCTTTATTACTTGCTATTTATTGAAGTGTTTATCTAACTCTCTAATACTTGAGTTGATTATATCATTTGTTGAGAGAGTTGTTTTATTTGTAAACTTATCATTTATATTTTGGTGGTTTCGAGAGTTTTGAGAAAACTCGATTGTTGCTAAGAATATGTACTCCTCGTTGTAAGTCACTTAAGGATAATTGCTCTTTTTTGTAAGTCACTTAAGGATAAATGCTCCTTTTTGTAAGTCACTTAAGGATTCGTACTCCTTGTTTTTAAGTTACCATTATATTGCATTTGATCTTGCTCGTGATGAAGAGCTTGGTAACGGGGACGTAGAACACATTGTGTATCGAACCCCATTAAATCGGTTTGTTAATTGTTATCTTTACATTATCGCATTTTACCTTACATTGCAACTTATCTTGTACTATATTTATACTTGAATTAAGTTANTTATCTTTACATTATCGCATTTTACTTTACATTGCAACTTATCTTGTACTATATTTATACTTGAATTAAGTTATCAAACTTGCATATTTAGTTCTCGTATCATACTCTATATTTATATCTTGTGTATTTAATTATTTTGATACTAAGTGTTGAAAAAGTTTCAAAAATCAATTCACCCTCTTCTTGGTTAGTTATTCTTGGGTTATCAGATAGACGGATGACGGCCAGATTGCTTGGGTTTGCAGGAGGCATATGTACACAAGAACCAACAAAATAATTGAAGTACCAATCTAAAGTGTTAACTGGTAAATCATGGAACATTTAAATTTAGTCCTCTCATATTTTGAAACTTCGTTGTCAGCTATCAACTTTTATGCTACGAGACATAATCAAGTCCCTCGATAATTATTCAAAGAACGTGGAAAGATATAACCGTTAGCTAAAGACGCCATCATTGTGCAACTATGAAAAGTCTAGTGAAGAACTCAGTACAAACAAAACCATGGTTTGTGGGATGTTGTCAAATGGACGAAAGAAACTCTTATACTTCTTCCAAACACAACTTTTCCTCAACCACATGAACAAGTGAACACTAGAAAAGGTCACAATGATCCATTACTGAAGGAAAGTTGATAAATAACACGTTTATTACAATCAGAGCAAAGAGTAAAAGTCTGACTATAAAAGTCAGGGACAACGATCTCTAACAGAATAAAGCTCTTAACACATACAAGTCGAGATCTTTTCCACCATCTGAATCGTTCCCATCTTACAATAATTAACACCATATTACATAATACGTTTGGTGTTACAACTAGCATCACTCTCGACTTTAATCAAATCACCACTGTAGTCTGAGCCAATCAAATGGACGCTCAGAAGAAAGCCCTACTCCCATAAAACACCCGGGAGCTGGAGTTTTTAGATGCCGGTGATTTCTGTTCCGTACTTGAATTCCCAGAACTGGTTGGCCCACTTTCGTATTCCATAGGAAGCTTCATCTTGGCCAATGACTCAGTAAACTGATGCATGCTCTTCATGTATATATCCACAATGTCTTGCTGCACCACCTTTGACTCTGGTTCAATGTTTACAGTCACAAGAGGCTTTATAAATTCATTTCTTGACAGGCCACCAGATGCATTACTTGCAGCAATTCCATCATCATCATTTTTCTCTTTCGGATCATCCTTAGGAAAGGAGAGATATTCCTGGTTTGGAGATTTTGAATCTGCAGGGTTCTCAGAGGAGTCAGAGCTCGGATGAAGTGGAGCAGATGGAGTTCCATTTCTTGATACACTGCTAGGAGGCTCTTGCTTAGGGAATAGTGCGGAACTGATAGTGTCAGTTGAAAAACTTTCCACGGGTTGAACTCTTACATCTGAGCTTATCTGATTTTCAGTATCAGAAGTAACCAGGCTTTCTGAACTCTCGGAGTCCTGATCGCCACATTTCATCCCGAAATACTCAGAAACCATTTGATGATTCTCAGTCACTACTTTAGGATCTGGAAATTCAATTTTTTCAAAGTCATCAGGAACAGATGCGGGTACTTTTTTATCCTGCAAAACTGCATCAGAAGCCACAGAGGTGGGTGTTGCAGAAATTAGAATCACATCAGGCGACGCTCCAACATAAGAGAGGGATAGCTGAACAAATCCCGCTGGGGAGTGGAAGAGATCGGTCGAGGAGAGGGAAAATTCTTTTTCTAACTTCCCTTTGTTGAGAAGGATTTCAGACAAAGGCACCAAAGCAAACCCGAGCAATTGATCTTCAAGATAATTCCTTACCCTGCTTAGCATCCATATCTCACATTTGAGGGAGGAATAAGCCTTATGAACATTAAGTCGGAGATTTTCATTAAAGATTGGATTTCTTCCACCACCATTAATGATTTTGGTGGAGACTGTACTTTCAGGATCACTAGTGAGGCAAAATTTAGCATAAACATCTTGCTTTTGGTATATGCAAATGTTTTGGATATCCCTAGCCTGGTGAATGTAAATCTCCAAAATGCCAAGAAATTCCTCTTGGTTTGAGGTTATGGATTCTTTCCTTCCAAATACAGTTTCCCTTGATAGGCAGCCGGCATTTTCTACGAAAAGATTAGCGTTTTGCTTCTCAGGCTCAGAAAAAACAGAAGAGCTTTTCAGTGGTGACACAACAGATTGAGGAGAATCCATGGCAAAAATCAGATATTAAACCTGAAAAAGAACCAAATATCAATATTATAATCGAAACTCGTAGTACTCTATGTTGCTGAATCACAATAAGTACTACAAGCAGTGATCACTTTTCAAGATTAGAAATTTAAAGCCTCGCCCTCGAGTAGACAACGAATCCACATTTCAGAAAGCCACAAAAATACAGGTGGAATCAGCCAAGAAAACACATGAATACATCAAGAACCTAAAAGCCACAGCTCAAAATTCCTAAGATATATGTAATTAAACACTACCAAGATGAACAAAGACAAATAGCCAATAACTCAAACCAAGTATTGAATGGAAATATAAATCATATTCTCCCATTCTGAACATTACAAATAAGTTTATGCATAAGTACAGAACATGATTAAAAATTCAGGAGATTTGGGGGAAAAAAGCTCAAGCCTTACTATCCAAAACGGAAGTGTCAAATTCAGTAGCAATAGCAAAAAAAAAAAAAAAAATCTCGATCAACCCATAAAACAGAGCAGAAATTGAAATAGTTCGTTTGTTCAAGAACATAAACGGATACCTTTCAAATGCTCAAATTGAAAAGGAAAAATACCTCCAACCTTAGAAACAGACAGAACCCATCTACAGTTTAATCGAGTTTCCTATAAAGCTATGTCCTTTTCATGCTCAAGAACAGTATCACAATTCACAGATCTAAATAGAGAAAATTCAAGTTCAATTCAATCAAGAAAAAGAAAAGGTAACAGAGAAATATCAAATCAACACAAAAGATAAAGCAAAAAAGTTTTTATTATTTAAAACAGACAGTTCCTTTTTTGCCTTTTAACTCCAAAGTCAAAAAAAATTCCAGCAAAATTGGCTCATAATCCAACAAGACGACCAAACCGAGATAATTTCCAAGATAACACAGTGCTCAATAATCAGTATAGTACAAAGAATAAAAATGTGAGAGTATATATTGGATTGGAGCCTGTCGGAAACCTCTGATTGTGTGCACACTGTGGGAATGTACAAAGGGTGGTATTGCTGTTCGTGGCGGGCAACAAAGGATAGACTTCCACTAATGATCAATGATCTAATTTGATAATCACATATGACAAAAGTGTCATTCAAACTAAATTTACTTTCTATAATAATCTAATTGTTTATTAATTGAAAAATCTTACTGCACCCCCACATGTTTAGTCGTACAATCAAAATGACATTTTTGACTAATTTTTTTTTTTATTGATAGAAGGTTGTTTAGTCAATTGGATTCGTCAGTTCGAACAATCAGCTATTCGACTTGTAAAAAGTTGGAACCAACTCAACTCGGACTCGATGAAACTGAGCCAAGCCTCATTTTCGGATGACGAACCACCGACTGTCTATTTCAAGCAGGCAGCTAGCAGCTTGAGATAGGTAGATGACCTCCTGCCTTGTAGGTAGCAGCAGTTGCCTACTTCATTATAAAGTATAAACAAGAGTCAAAACATAACCTTAGGGCTCATTTAGTAATGCTTTTGAAAAGTTAAAAGCTACTTCTAATATTAAGAATTTATTTTTGAACGTGTTTGGAATATTTTTTTAGAAACTTTATCTGGTTAAAAAGTTTTAGAGAAAGTCAACCTGAAGATTCGTTTGACATGACTTTTGATGAGTCGAAAACTACTTTAGGATCCATAAAGACTCGTTTTGCATAACTTTCGAGAAGACAAAATGAACTTTTGAAATCCAAATTTTATAAAATTTTACTTCTAGTTAGAATAGTTTTTAGAATAAATTTGATTGAAACATAAAGTTATTTTAAAAATTTGTTTTCAAACACCAATTAATATAACTTCCTTGAAAAGCTCTAATATAAAAAGTAGAAGTCGTGTTAAACCGACTCTTAAAAAAAATAAAAAAACTTTTACAAAAAGAGAATAAAAAATAAAATCCAACAAACGGGCACTTAAGTAGTCAAAATGCTTGGTAATTATAGTTAGTACTTTTTTGATAAATTAAATAATTAGTAAAAAAAACTTATGTGGGTAATTTATTTAAATTATCTTTAATTTGTAGCTTAAACTGCATAACAGTGAATGGCATTTGCCAAATAATTTATTTTGAGATACTTTAATGCAACTTTATTATGTGGGGTCAGTTTTGAAGCGATAAGGAAATACAGTCCAATAAGAAGATAGGTGAGTGCGTTTTACAGGTGGGCCGTGGGATTTGGGCAGTGGAGCGGCGTAGACTAGCACGGTCTTTCACACTGTTCGTCATCGTGTCGGGTCAAGTCGGATCTGATTGGGTCTGATCGGGTCGGGTATCAAATTTATTTTTATTTTTTTTCCCTAATTTTGAGCTATTCGAAACTATTAGATTTAATTAAAAATAAAATAAAAATTTGTGACCGTCGAGTTTGCCTAAGAATATTGATACTCGCATTTAACTCGAGTTTTTATTGTTAATACAAGTAGGAAAATGAGCGCGAGAGAAATTTTTCTAAAAGCACAACGACTGTTATTAAGAAATATTCACTTTATTTTGACTTTATCCAACTATTTGATTAGACGTTTACGAAATATTTAATTATTTAGATATGAAAATGATTGAAAGCAAAATAAAACTTTAGCTTCGTTAAAGTAATTTTTAAATTTCACAATTTCTATTCCATTAATTATGCCATGTCTGTGCCTCGTTATTTAAAAATTCATTTTTTGACAAATTTACTTTTAATCGCACGTTCTTCAATAAAATAATTTATACGTAAAACTAAATATATTTTTTTTACTTTTAAAGACTAGTCAACACTGAAATGAGCAAAAAGATGACGCTAAATTCCAATTTAAAACGAGATCTAGAATCATCTCTCACAGTAACATTTGTTGACGAATTATGGTCCATCGTTGGCAGTGCAGGGATCGCTCGCCCAGGCCAGCAAATTGCCAAACATGAATTGTTGTTGAGCCATTAGTTTAACGATTTGTTATTAGCGTAACAATTTGTTACATCAACAAATTCATCTGCTATCGCAATCATGTTATATACTTTCATTACTAAATCTTTTTCACAAGTTTCATAAGCATGCAATCGTGGTATTCAAGACATTGTTAGGAGCGTAACGTTGACTTTGATACCAATTGATGCAATTTAACAAATTAATAATGATTAGCACTTCAATACACTTGTTGATTCGTTAAATATCAAGAATTTGTGCTTAAAAAAAAAATCGTCAATTCTAAGAGTGCCGAATAATTGAAATAACATTTTATCATAAACAACTACCTCTTAAATATTTCAAATAGTGACAAGTCCTAGGGGAATTTCTATTACTAAAAGGCCCTCATAATAATCAACTAATGACCACTATTAAAACAAAATTAAGAAAATAGAACATATTATAATCTTTCTTCGTCATTCATTAGCTGTAAATTTTCATTTATCTTACAATCATGCTACGTGTCCACTCTTTTGTATATCATTCTTTACATCGTGCTGCATAGCGATATCATATTGGACTGTTTTAAAAAAATACACTTTCCTGCCAATAATTTTTTTTTTTGAAAATAATGGAGTGTCAAAAAGAGTACTTTCAACATTTTTCTTACGAGAGAAAAATAAAGCGTACCAGAATGTAAATAGTAGCTTAATCGAGGGACTTAAGACTAAAGATAGAGAATGTATGAGAATTCTCCTTATAGTGCCAAATACGTACCCCACTAACTAAAAAGGAGAATGAATGATCAATCTTTTTCTTTCAATAATTGTATTTAAATTGTCAATGGTCCTTAACTACACATTTGAATTTCACATATCCTTCCAAATTAGACTCGATGAAGGATTAGTACTCTATTAATAACCGTTTCATAGGTCTCTTTACTTTTCGTAAACTACTTCAAATATGTTCAAAAACTGCTTATTAATCTCAAAAGCAGCTTTTGACTTTTCATAAGTTTTGCCAAACGATCCCCTTCTTCTCTCTTCTTCCATTTTTATATATTCGATGATTAGAACTGTGGAGAGAAAAATTTACAAATACTCGATAAATAAGGAGTGTTATTGTCCTTTACGTCTTACGTATTATGATTTATGAGTAACAAATGATAACCTATGTATAGATTAGAATTACGAAATGATTTAAGGGTATCCATATATTCAATAATTACCATTTATATAAAATTAATATAGTTCTCTATTATTATTAAATAATAACTCGATTTTGTTATTCATACCACATTGGTCAATGATCAGCATGCAAATCTTGACTCTTTCCAACATTTATTCTCAAATCAATTGTTTTTAAAAAATGAACACTCAAATTTTCTTACGCTTTTGAAAACCTTTAATGGCACTATTAAGAGAGGTTTCAATGGTGCATTTGACCTTTTAACGCCCAAACATGTCCTTTTCAATTACTTACCCCAACTATGCTATTCTTCTTCTATAATATTGGAGAGCACGTGCGTTGTATGTGATTTTATCGTGATGTTATGAAGGGATTACCCCAATAGTCACTGAACTTTGGCCAAAGTTTCCATCAGGTCACTAAACTTTAAAACCTACGTGGTTAGTCACTGAACTTTCGAAAAATCACTCCATCGGTCACTGAACTTTAAAAATCACCACATTGATCACTGTCACTAAACCCAGTGACTATCTGGAAATTTTTTTGCAAAGTTCAGTGACTAATGTGATGATTTTTAAAGTTCAGTGACCAATTCGGTGATTTTTCGAAAGTTCAGTGACTAACCACGTAGTTTTTAAAGTTCAGTGACTTGGTGGAAATTTTCGGTAAAGTTCAGTAACTATTGAGGTAATTAACCCTGTTATGAATGTCATTTGTGTTTTCAAACGGAAGTTGTGGAAATTCAATGCGATTCAAATTTATTACGTAAAATAATATTTTGATAGAAAATGATTTCCAATCTCGAAGAATGTAATGCTTCTCTAAATACGACATCTTCATTATATTTCATGTGTTCATCTATAATTAAAGCTTTTAACTCTAGTAGAAAAAAAGATAGATTTTAAGTTTCTAAGTTCAATAACTTAACCATCAATTATAAACTTTGAAAACATAACCATTAATAGCGAAACTTTAACATGCATAGTAGGAAAGTTGGATAGCTCAAGAATTAAGATCTTCAATTCTCGTTGAATATGGAGAACATATATTATCGCCATGACATGGCACTTCTAAAGTTTGCTCGATGGTCTAACTTCAAACGTGCGATTCGAAGCTGTAGATAAAAAATTATGTACATTTTAAGTTAAGATGATGAGCAAACTCGATATTTGTCTAGCGTACTCGACTTTAGAACAACAAATTAGAGATTCTCATAGCAAACTCGAGATTTGACCTGCTAACTTATGTTTACTAAATTTGATATGTGCCCAATCAAAACTATTTTATTTTGGAGGGACAGTTTCTTCTAGTGGCAATTTCATTAACGCTATGTTTGCCATGATGGATGTTAACGTTGCCATGTTGACCTTTTACCTAGATGTTGTTAACAAAATGATCGTATGTGTAAGCACTTCAAACTCTAGTGGTCGATACGAAAATAACTTCATCACAATTTTGATGTAACATAAAGTAATATATATGATGTAATTTGTATATTTCAATTAAGGACATTTTTGTCTACTCAACTATTTATAATGACCGTGTTACTATTTTGATTGCATAAGCAATTAGAACTTTTATCCACACGTTTTTATGTGACCATCAATATTACTATCTATATATTCACCGTATTTCTATTTATTTATAATTTAATTCTTTATAAACACATAACAAACAACCTTAGATGTTGGAAAAAGGTAAGAGAGATGTAGAGTATATATTAATTATGATATACACAACAAAATGTCGTCAATTGAGTGAACAATCCTATCATACATGCAGATATCATCGTCATATCAAAGTTTTTCTCTTGAAATGGGGATGATAACATGACGGAGATGACTTGGCCTTCTCCATCATGGCCTCATTGAGAGATTTTCAGAAAAAAGGAGCGCAAAGGTTTTGGAATTCAGATGCGAACCATGCTCTTCATTCCCTTTACGATTAAGGACGAAAATTCCTCATCTCATTCATTGCAAGACATCAAAATATTTTGTCATCTTTAAATCGAAATGTTTCGAAAATTCATGAATGGAATTTATAACGTGCAAATTACTCAATTCCCTACTTTTCAAATCTTAAATTCTAAAATCAGATATAAGGTTTATTTTTTCTAAAATCAGATATTTTATATATAGATACAGATTATTTTCTTTAATTAAATATTAATAATATTATTATAAAAATTAATTTATACCCTTTTAAATCCCTAAATTCACGTCTCTCACTCATCTCTCCCTCTCCCTCGCCCTTGCCCTCTCCATCCGTCTCTCTCTCTCAACTGTAAATCTGGAGCTTTAGGACTTCTCACCACTGCTCCGCCACCACTGACCGGAGATACGCTAGAGATCGCGGTGCGATGCTCAAGACGCTACGACTAAACCTAAATCATAGGTCGACGCTGCCCTAATTCGCAGAGCGTCGTAGCAGCGTCGCGTGACGCTGCCTTAATTCGCAGCGACGGCGCAACGCTGCTGCGAATTAGGGCTGTGTCGCGCAGCGGCAACGCTGCTGCGAGACGCTGCTGCAAATTAGCAGCAACTGCGACGCCCTACGAATTAGGGTTTTGCCGTTTAGAGCTGAGCTCGACGTTGCCATCGATTGGTGAGCTGAGCGCCACTGTTCGGAATAGTGGTGGTGGAAATGGTGAGGTAGAGGTGGTGGATTTGTGATTTTAATGGTGTTTAGGTGGTGGTGCATAGTTGGTGGTGGATATGTGATTTTCCGGGTGTGTTTAGGTGACGGTGACTGTTGATCCAACGTTTGGCGAAGGTTATGTTGAATGTAATGGTGGTGTTAGCGGTGCTGTGTGTTTGACAACGGTGTCATGGTGGTGGCAGTCGTGGCGATGGTTGTGGGTGGGATGAGATGGGCCTTGGTCTCTATGACCAATGCTGTGACCTGAACCATGTGCTGTGACATATGCCGTGACATGTGCCATGTGCTGTGACCATTTGAAAATAACATGGGACTATGGACAAAATCGTGAGCCATGTGCAATATATTCTGTAACCTGTACTGTGACCATTTGAAAATAACGCGTGACTATTAACAAAAATGTGAGACATGAGCCTTATCATGTTAACAATCATTATAAACAAAGA
>CAIGRS010189105.1:0-14508 GCA_903798395.1 Fraxinus floribunda | reverse complement strand
TCTAAGGTTTAATATACCTTAGGTTTTTGAATCGTGAGGCTCGGGTCGAGATTCTATTGTCTACAACCTGGATTTGGACTTTTTTGGATTGATTTCAAATTGTTCGTAGGTTCCCAAAATATATTCTTGGCTGGGTTCTCATCACCCGGCGCCCCCTATTTACACTTATATACCCATAGCATTTTTTGTTATCTTAATCTAGTTTTGATTTTTTTAATTATTTGTTTGTGACTCATTTGTACTTTTTTGAATTTGTTTCTTCTTCTTTTCTTTTAATTAAATAAGAGGGTATATTCATAATTTTAAATCTTTTTATTTAGAAAATAGATGGAATGGGCCTTTTGCACACTATATTCACAATTCAAT
Source organism: Fraxinus floribunda (assembly GCA_903798395.1). NCBI lineage: Eukaryota > Viridiplantae > Streptophyta > Magnoliopsida > Lamiales > Oleaceae > Fraxinus > Fraxinus floribunda. The sequence continues at coordinate 14,142 of CAIGRS010189105.1, read as the reverse complement.
CTCAAACAATTCATCTACAATGTACCTAATGCCCATACTCTTCAATCAACCAGAGTTATTCATAAAATACAAAGTGCCCATTGTATAGAAAGGAGGGCAAAGAGAGATGATAAATACCTTGAAGTTCTTTGATGAAGAGAAATGAGGAATTGAAGGTAAGATTGAGGAATGGGACATGTGTGTTTCTAAAGTGGTTGTGTGTGTTGAAGAAGGGAAAGGGTCATGTATGCAGTCGAGGAGTGGATATGTGCGGTGAAAAAGAGAAAGTGTCATATGTGTGGGTATTTTAAGAAATATTTCGATTTTTTTATATACTATGCGACCGCATAGAGTACTTAAATGCAGTCACATAGAATACTTATTGAGGCTGAGATTAATCTCACCAAGTAATATGCGACTGCATGATATAATAGCATATGTGGTCGCATAGGCTACTAGTAAGGTGAAATTTATGTGTTTCAAGAATTTTGGTTTGTCGACCATCCCCGACCTCATGGGCCTCGAGTTTCGTAACAACAAAGTTAAATAAATATGACGAATGTATGACATATACAAAAATTACAAGACTCACTCATTCCCCACCCCCAAAAAAACCACGTTTTTGGTCAAATTTTTCTAAAATCCCAGCTTTCCCTCACTCTCGAAACAATTCAAACCACATTTTAAGTTGTATGGGCCGAGTGTAAGCCATGTGGTTGGTCCTTAAAACACATGCGTTATTTTCACACCGAAACAACAAAGTAGCACTCCAACAACCCCGAATTCGTGCACAACATCTTTAAATCTAGTGTGGACTATGTATAGACTCCTTCTGACTTATATGGGCAATGAATGACCTAATATTACTAAAAACTATCGAAAAAGAAAAATCCCTAATCTAAAGCATAAAGTGGAATAAATAAAAGGAAACAAACATTGGGTTGCCTCCTAATAAGCGTTTGTTTATAGTCTCTAACTCGACTTTATGACAGTTGATTCACTCCGGTGTTATAAGATAAATGGTGAACTTTTCCTTTGAGACTTTACCACTCTAATAAGGTTTCAACCGTTGTCCATTAACTTTAAACGTCATCTTACTTTCATGAGTGATCTCTATAGCCCTATATGGAAATATCTTGGTAATTGTGTATGGACCTGACCACCTTGACCTCAACTTTCCCTAAAAAAACTTTCTTCTACAGTTGTATAACATGACTTTTTGGCTCACCTCAAGCTTTCTTCTTTGAATATGCATGTCGTGCCACTTTTTGGTGCGATCCTTACATATTTTTGCGTTCTCGTAGGCTTCTAGTCGAAACTCATCCATTTCATTCAACTGAAGTAATCTCTTTTCACTGGTCGCTTTCAAATCAAAATTTAAGTTTATTACTGCCCCGTAAGTAAGGTGTTCTCATTCAACTGGAAAATGACACATTTTCCCAAAAACCAAGCGATAAGGAGACATGCTTATAGGTGTTTTGAAAGATATTTTGTAAGCCTACAAAGCGTCGTCAAGCTTTTTAGACTAGTCCTTTCTCGAAGAACTCACCGTTCCTCAAGTATCAACGTTTAATTCCCGATTAGGGATTTCAACTTGCCCGCCAGTCTAAGAGTGATAATGAGTAGCTATACGGTGCCGGACGCCATATTTAGCCTAATTACTCAAGTTGTTGATTGCAAAAGTGTTTTCCACCATCACTTATGATAGCTCCAGGTGTGCCATAACTGGTGAAGATATACTTCTTTAGAAACTCAATCACCACCTTAGAATCGTTGATTGGTAATGTTACTGCTTCCACCCATTTGGAGACATCAATTGCAACTAGGATATACTGATTTGAGAACAACGGAGAGAATGGCCCCATAAAGTCAATCTCACACTTGAACGATAGACTCGGCCAAATAATTGACTATATCAGCATACCAAGACCTTTCTTTCACACTAAATATCTGCTTATCAAGAAAAATCTTATTTATCTTTACTGACTCCTTCTGCTTTTCAGGCTCAAGTCGAGATAAGAGATCAGGTACCATATTTTCACTTCCCTTTTTTGTCCCTAATCTTCAAATCAAACTCTCACAAAAAAATATCCAACGGATGAGCCTCGATTTGACATCCTTCTTTGTTATCAAGTACTTTAAGACGGCGTGATCAGTATAGATTATGACATTGATCCAACAAGATAGGATAGAAATTTGTGAAATGCATATACCATAGCAAGAAGCTTATTTTTAGTGGTGGTATATTTGTTTTTTGTGCATCGTTCAAGTTTTGATCGCATAGTAGATCACATGGAATATTCTATTCTTACGCTGTCCCAATATGGTCCCCACGGCTTAATCACTCGCATCACACATTAATTCGAATGTCAAACTCCAATCTGGTGCAATAATCACTGGTGCTGAGGTCAGCTTCTCTTTTAAATTGCTGAAAGCCAATAAACACTCTGCAGAGAAGTCAAAAGTGACATCCTTAGCTAACAAGTCACACAAAGGTTTCGTGATCTTTGAGAAATCCTTAATGAAATATTGATAAAACCTAGCATGCCCAAGAAAATTATGAACACCCTTAATTGATGTAGGTGGTGGTAAATTCTCGATAACCTGAGTTTTTACCTTGTCTGCCTCTATCCTGTTAATTGAAATGCAATGTCCCAACACAATACCCTCATGTACTATGAAGTGGCATTTTTCTCAATTCAATACCAAGTTTATCTCCTTGAATCAATGTAATACCAAGCTCAAATGCTCTAAACATTTATTAAAAGAATATCCAAACATCAAGAAGTCATCCATGAAGATTTCTATGAATTTCTCCACCACGTCAAAGAAGATTGCCATCATGTAATGCTGAAAGGTAATAGGAACATTGCACAAATCGAATGAAATCCTACGATAATCAAATGTACCGTAAGGACAAGTAAATGTGGTCTTCTCTTGATCATTGGGTACTACTAGAATCTGATTATATCCAGAATATTCGTCAGGAAAGCAGTAGTGAGAGTGTCATGCTAATCTTTCTAACATCTAATCGATAAATGGAAGGAAAAAGTGATCATTTTGAGTAGCAGCATTGAGTTTGCGATAATCAATGCAAATTCTCTATCCTATAACAGTCCTGGTGGGAATTAATTCGTTTCTTTCATTCTGCACCATCATAATACCATCTTTCTTCAGCACAACCTGAATTGGACTGATCCATGCACCATCTGATATTGGATAGATGATACCTGCATCCAAGAGTTTCAGTTTCAATACTTATGCTCTAACTACCTCTTTCATGTTTGGATTTAGCCTCTATTGAGAGTCTATACTTGGTTGAAAATTCTTCTCTATGAGAATCTTATGCATGCACAGTAAAAGGTTGATTCCTTTAATATCTGTGATAGAACACCCAACAGTTGTTTTATTATCTTTTAGCATCCGAAATAGTCTTTCTTCCTCCATCTTGATGACTGAGTTTGAAATAATTACAGGGAGTGTAGAGGACTCTCCCAAATAAGCATATCAGAGATGAGGTAGTAGTTGCTTGAGTTCTAACTTAGGAGGATGCTGGATAGATGGTAGTAGCTTAGTAGGACAAATTCCCAACTCCTCAAAATGGCGTTGATGTGTGTATGGTGGATTGGTCTCTAGAAACCTTGCACGTGCCTTGATCTCAAGAGAATCAACGTGAGTAGATTGAGAATGTACAATGCATGCCTCATATGCATCCGACAAGTTATGTAGCAGAAATGTGTCTTGGACCACCTTCTCAATTACATCTATCTAAAAACAACTATCTAGCTTAGTAGAAAATTTCATGGCTTTGAAGATATTGAAAAAAATTATGTTCCTCACCAAGCTTCAAAATTAATAAGAGTTCTTCCTCTAGCTAAGAATGGCCAGCCTATTATGAGTGGAACATCCTTGTCTTTCTCCATGCCAAGAATGAGAAACTCAGTTGGGAAGACGAACTTTTCTACTTTAATCAGTACGTCTTTAAAGATCACTCTTGGATGAGTAAGGGATCGATCAACTGGCTGGCTGAAGAGTTACTATAATTGCTTTAGCCACTCCCAATCCGAGTTTCCTGAGAATGGAAAATGATATTAAATTAATACTTGTACCTCAATCTCATAAAGCTTTATCAAAATAACAACATCCAATGTGCAGGGTATAGTAAAACTCCCTAGGTCTTTTAACATTGGAGGTAGTTTTTTCTGAATTCTAGCGCTGTATTCCTCAATTAGCATCACTATTTCATGTCCACCTAGCTTATGTTTATTGGATAGGATGTTCTTCAAGAACTTGGCGTAGCTAGACATTTGAATGAGTGCATCAGCAAATGGAATATTGATACGGAGTTTCTTGAAGACCTCAAGAAATTTTGTGTACTATTGATCTAATCTATGAAAATGGAATGGGAGGTTTGTAAGGATTGATTAGAGCAATTGCCTTAAACCCGTGGTGTATTTGAACTTTCCTTAGCAGATGCTTCTATTATCTGTTCAGTCTGTTCCACATGCTCTTCATCTGAAGAAGGTATTGTTTCCTTTCTTGCAACTGGCCTCTTGACATGTATTTAAGGTAGTTGCACCATGTTCTGGTTGTTATTACTTTAGTATGTTCCTTGGGGTTGATTTCTGTATTGCTAAGTAATGATTATGGTGCTTTGCCAGTCATAGAAAGTGCCATTTGCCCTATTTAATCTCCAGGTTTTTAATAGTAGCACTTTGATCTTGGAGAGTTGTTTCAGTTTTTTTCATGAACTGATTATTAGTTTTGATATATTGATTTGTTTTTCCATAAATGTCCCGAACATTTTATCCAACTGAAACTTCTTCTCCTGCTGTTGAAATTGACCCAATGGCCTGTGCTGATTCTGACCACCACAAAAGATGTTTGGGTGCTTCCTCCAACCTGGATTGTAAGTATCTGAATGAGGATTATTTTGTTGATGTTGTCCCCATTGTGTAACATCCACTTGTTCCATGCCTTGTGCCAGAATAGGACAATTTGCTGTGTTACGATCTGTTCTCCTTAAGTATCTGAATGTAGATTATTTTGTTGACATTGTCTTCATTGCGTAAAATCTACTTGTTCTATTCCTTGTGCCAGAATATGACAATCTGCTGTATTATGATCTACCCCACACTCTTCAAAACTTGCCTTTTTGGTTTGTACTGCATTAGCTATATGTGATATGATCTCTACCTTATGAAATAATGAATCTATTCTCACAGAAAAAGCTGAATAGGCATCCACCTCATATACCCTTGGCGCTTTCTTTTAACAACTCGCTCAGAAGCCCACATGGTTGAAATAGGCGTCACCATCTCAAATAATTTCAAAACTTTGCCAATTGTCTTTGTAGATATAGAGTCGTTAGATAAAGAATCTACCATGTTTTTGAAAAATGGAAACAATTCCGCATAGAAATATTGGAGCTGGAGCCATTTGCTAATATCGTGATAAGGACAATAGCATGTTATTAAATTTGTTCCAAGCTTCATCAAAAGATTTTGATTCACCTTGACGGAAGACAGATATGTCATTCAACTTTGCCATATTGGCTAGCGGGAAGAATTTTGTACAGAACTTTTAGGTTAGATCATCCACGTGCTGATAATGGCGATAGGTTGGGAATTCAACCGCTCAAGTGATTTATCACGCAAAATATGTGGGAACAACATCAGCCTAATAGCATCATATGAAATACCCCGACATCGAAAGTGTTAACACATCTCCAAGAATCGAGAGACATGTGTATGTGGATTCTCTTAAGTTCTACTATAAAACTGATGTCCATCGCAAAATAGATGTATAACGTTGGTCTTCAGTTGGGAATTATGGTGTCCAAACAGAGGGTAGACAATGTTGGATTGACTTTGAATGATCTGTAGGGTCATGAAATCCCCAACAAGCATATCTCTCTCATCAACGACTTCTTCTTTGTTGACTTGAACTATCAGATTGTTTTGCTCATTAGCCATGTGTACTTGCTGGTTTTGGTCTTTTAGCTATGCTACTCTTGCTTCTCTTTGTCTAGGATAAAATGTGCGATCAATTTTTAGATCAACTGGAATGCAATCACCGTCAAGTGACCTTCGCATACAAGACCTGAAAGAAAAACAATAGTATCACTCACATAAATTAAATAGAAGGAACTTAATAACTAAAAATGCTTGAATTAATGTCGGGATAAATAAAATCAAACTAAAACTCAATTTTTGGCAATTGCACCAAAAACTTGTTTACGAAAATATCTTTCGAATTAAAACTACTGCAAATGTATGATTCGTTTAGAAGTAATAAAATGAATTTTGAGTCCAAGTATTGTCCCATAGAGATTGATTAGTTCAATTTTAATTATCGCGACCTTAACAGAAACAAGAATAATATGATATGTTTATGACTAAATTGTCTACATTAATCTACTTATGCAATTATGAGTGAATTAACTAAACTAAATGAAAATTATGCTAAATGCAAATTGATGTGTTCAATAAATGACAACTCACTAGGATCCCAAATTCCCATGCAATAATCATTTTTAACCTTAGTTCTACACTTTGACAATACAATTAAATTTTGATGAATCAATGTTCCTATTTTATTTTTACATTATTTTCACACACTACAATGCTCACTGCAAAAAGAGGAAGAGAGAGCTTTTGGTGGTAACAATGGGGATCAATTTGGGAAGACTTCAATTAAGGGATGGGGTGGTGTGGTGTGGGTGGGATGAGAGGTGAAAGAATGGTGAAAGAAAAAGGCATAAAGACCATCCCACAAAAGAAATTCTCTTCAAAAACAAATGTAGGATTAGATTGTAATATTAGTATCAAAGGATAATATTATGTACAAAAATAGTATAGGAACTCCAAGTATTAGGTTGCGAATCATAATTATCAAACAGAACGAAAAAAGTATAATGAAGAAGAAAATGAAGAGGAATGCAGATACTTCGAAATAGAAGACTATGATAGTGAAGATGAAATTAATACATTAGATGAATACGATGAGAAAGGTGAAAGTGAAGACGATGAAAAAGAATTCAAATTTATAGATATGGAATATTATAGAAATTTTAGAAAATATGGAGAAATAGAAATTAGAATGTTATTAGAAAAGTACGAAAAAAAATATATAGAAACTAAGTTAGAAGAAAGCAGCGAAGGTAATAAAAGAACTAAGCTAGAAACTGACTAACAATTTGGAAAGAGAAAAGAACCCATAAATACAACATACGACATAGGAGGAAAGTATCATTTCCCCCCATGCAAATCTATATGAATGAAAAGACAAAAAAATATAAAAAGCCTAGGAAAGAAATGGTCATAACAAGGATGTAGTTTACCAATAGCAAGGGATAGATGATTAATTTTAGAATTAAATAACTATAAACCTCAAGACAGACATAGAACTATAACCAAAAAGGAAAATCCTGTAATTAGAGCATATAATGGAAGAAATGTGGGCTTATTTAGAAACTTGTTTAGGAAAGACGGCGTTAGACATATACGTTACAACTAAAAGACTAAAACCAAAAGAAATTAGATTAAGAATGACCGGATGAAACAATCCTAAAATTTACAAGCTTTATTAGAGAAATAATTATAAGATCTGACCCCAGTAGAGATAACACTTATGAACAAAATAGAGCCTTAGAAAAATTAAGTATTAGTAATATGAAGTACATACAACCATTTTTACTAAATTTTGAAAGATTAGTAAGTGCAGCAGAATTAGTATCAGACATATCTATACTTGAAAGGTTATATAGCCATAGAATGATAAGAAGGATGTAGAATTTGCATCACAAGAGAAGTAACTATTATTACTTCTGTAAAATTTATAACTGATAAACTAAAATAATATTTTATAGAAGAACTAGCTAGAAAACAAATAAAGAAATTAAATTATTCTTTTTGTTCAGATTTGTATATACAACAAACCCATGATTATAGAAGACAAAAGAACAAATAATATAAATATATGATAATCAAAAAAATACAATATAATATTATAGATTTATCTGCCAGTAAATCTTGTAGTTCAATATATAGCATTTACACATATAAAGAATTAGGCAATTTAGAGATAATAAGCATAAGCGCTTATTATCTGAAGATAGTTATAGTAGTTTAGAAGAACTAGATTTTTCAATTATCGACATAAAAATAATGAATGTAGAACAAGAATGTGTCCATGAATGGATTAAAGGACATGGATCAATGATGGATCAATGTAAAATATACTCAGGACATATAAATAGAAATCAATGTAAAAATTGCTTAGAAATCCAATATAATAATTATTTAGGAATTAAAGAAAAATTTCATAATAAAACTAAAACAATAGTGAAATCATAAAAAGATTAGAAGATATGATAAAAAAAAATATATAAATAATAGAATAGATAAAGTATATGAAACATTAGTAGAAATACATATAGATTTAGAGATTTAGAAACAAAAGGAAAATAACCTATAAATAATCACACAGAAAATAATTATTTAGAAATAAAAAATTAAGAAGAAATAATTTGTCAAATATCTAGAATAAAACCAACTAAAAGTCTCGAAATATCCGTAGAAGTACAAAAAAATAAAATGATAAAACTAAATTTAATAGCTTTAATAGATCTAGGGTGTACATTTAACATAATTAGATAAGATTTAGTTCCAGAAAACTGTAAACAAAAATTAGAATATGAAATAAGAGGTAGTCAAATGAAAGGTAGTAAAATGGGATTCGAAGAAATACTTTTTGATGATTGTAAAATTAAATTTCAAGGAAGACAATATAGTTTAACAACTACATTAGTTAGCGAATTAATCAAAGATGAATTTGTTATATGAATAAAATTCTTACTAAGTAGAAATGGAAGTTTAACAATCACTCCTGATATAATTTTTGGAAAATGCACTTTTATTATTAATACAATAAATTCATCAGAATTCGGATTACCCTTACAGCCCTTACAAAAAACAGAAAATTTAGATGATAATTTATGAAGTTTAGAATGTTTAAAGCATTTATCCTTAGAACCTTTAAAAACTGATTTCATACCAAGAACCAAAGAATTAATAATTTTTAATAAAACGTCATCTAAAGTAGATAGTATTTTAGAATTAGCTAAAAAGATTCATATAATATGATATGACTCTATAAAATATTGGGATAAAGATAAAATAGAAACTAAATGAGAAATCATAAACGAAATATAAAAATTAGAGCATCAGAAATCCAAGCATACAAATCAAGACATAAAATATTTTAATATACAGATTAAAGAGTAAGTACATTTAAAAGTAATAAGACCCTCTAAGAGTCAGCATACATCAGTAGCTTTTATAGTTAGAAATCATACTGAAATTAAAAGAGGAAATACAAGATTGATTACTATATGGTAATACAATCGAAAATGAATATAAAATACCAGACAAAGACATGTTAATAAATAAAATACAAAATAGCAAAATATTTTCAAAATCTGATTGTAAATCTGAATTTTGACAAATAAAAATGGCAAAAAGACTCTATTCTTTGGAACACTTTTATTACATCACTATAACATTTTGAATGGTTAGTCGTGCTTTTGCGTGAAAAAATGCACCTTCTATTTTTCAAAGAAAGATGGAATATATATTTAATTCTTTTCCATTTGTTTGTGTATATCTTGTTGATATTTTATTACATAGTAAAAATCAGAAAGAACATATGAAATATTTATGATAAACACTATATATGTTTTGAATAAGAGTGGCGCTACATGTATATTAGGGGTGCGCACACCCTCTCCAATAGGGGGGGTGCCATGTGTCCATTATGGACACCATTATGGCACCCCTAATGTACAAGGGGAATAACCCTTTGAATAAATCTTTCAGATTCTTTCTACCTAAACTTAAACAAACTCTTGATCAGGTAAAAGATCATCCTTTAACGATCCAATTCATTTCCAGACCACCTCTTGTGAATAATGGTATCATAATACCTGCTTATTATTATATTATAATATATGAAGGAGCCAAAAGATTTAGACCCTCTTCAAAGACAAATACCAAAATAAAAATTAGATAGATTGATTACGAAAGACGGATATCAGAGATAGCAGAAATTCAAAATAATAATTTAAGACTTATAACGCAATAGAACAGTGGAGTTATTTTTTTGTCAAAAACATTTTGCTATAAAAGTTAAAAAATGAAAATTTCCAGCACCAAATATTCAACAAATTTTATTTTTTTTAAATCTATACTGGCTTTTCAAGAAACCAATGACGAATTATCAGAAAACCAATCAAATACAGAGGAAGAAGAATATATATCCGATGGCAAAACTAATGAAATTGACGCAAATTTATAAGAAGCCTACATGGAGATGATGTACAAATAGTACATTAATTCAAAAAGAAGAAAAAACATAAAAATAGAGGAATGACCATTATTAAAGAACAAGGACAATTATCGGCACAGAAAGTCGAAAGGGAAGAGCGTCAACGAAAAATCTTTATTATGTCCATACAGCTGTAAAGTTAATATTCATACCTTTAACTGTAAATCATATATCTATAAAGATATAAAATATTGTTTATCTTTTTGTAAGAAGCTAATCTCTATAAAAGTCAAAAGGCTTTTCACATAAGAACACACACCGAAAAACACAGAGTTCACTATAACACTTGTACTAAAAAAAGATCTCCCACAATCATTGTAAACTTAAAGACTTCTAATTAAAGTAAGTTTTTTTTTATAATTTCTTTACTTTATAATTCTCTTTTATTTTATTTATCTTTCAGGTAAAGCTTAAAAGATGAAATACCAAGTAAGCAATTATTTTAATAAAAACAATATTATAATGTTTTATTCTCTTTTCACACATATTTCTAATGCTCTTAGCCTCATTGTTTTGGATTCCACGGCCAAAAGATAAAGTAATTATCTGAGTTAAGTTCGATGTGTTTTATCCTGAATAATGGAGTTTGTTTTAACTTTTTTAAAAATTATGAAAGTTTTTTGACTATAGTTTTAAACCTTCTTAGAAGGTCAAGAAATATTGTTTCAAGTCCTTATATTTTATGCTACTAGACAAATATACTTCATCAATTTTGTTTAATTGTTTATTAGAAAGTTTTAACGAATTTATAAATAATTGTTTAGAAAATCGAGAAATTTGTAAGAATAGTTGTTATAGAAAGCCATATATTATCCGCATTAGATACAAATAGAGGTGTCTTCTCTTTACAAATCAAGAGGCAAATCACTTAGTGTTCTATCTCTCAGTGTCGGAGCATCTTGATAGAAAATTCTTAAAACTATAAGAAAAGATAAAAACAAATAAAAATTGCAAGATAAAATAAAAATAAAAGCAATATTATCACTACAATATAAAAGAGGCAAAACTTTGTGCGCCACGTGTCGCGATTTCCTATCGTTGTAATTCAATTTTTTTCACTTTCTTCTTCATTTTCACACGCAACTGCACTACTACAAGACCAACTGCCTGTACTATCCTATTTTTTACCCCTCTTTTTCCTTTTCCCATTTTCACGCCGCCTCTCACACAGTAAAATTCTTTTGTGTGATATTCTGGTTGGGTTAAGGTTCAGCTAAAGGTGGGTTCTCATTAACTTATGAATAATTTCCATTTCCCTAAAGGAAGTCTTTTTTGGTGGTGTTGGTTGGGTCAGTGTGAGAAGGAGACATGGGCGATGTCTTCGACTCGCACGAAGACAACGTCCATGTCTCCATGTGCAATGGAGGCACAAACTATGTCTTCGTTGCACACGGAAACACCGTGTCTCCTAGTTCTCCATGTGACGAAGGTGCTATGTCTCCGTATCTTCGTGCGCACATGGACGACTATCTTTAGGGACATACTTTAGTAGATTGATTTTTCGGGTTGTATTCAAGAGATCAACATGAGGGGTGTATAACTGCTCAGTAATATGGTTCGGAGAAATCAAGACCATTGATTGTTAGTAGTGATGTTGAGGCACGGGATCCAAATAACCTAGCTGGTGATGAAGAAGTGATAAATCTGATGGGAGGAAAAATTATTGATTGACCACATTTTCCCATGTCTACCTCATTGAGTTTAGTGGTAAGTGAAAGTGGTAATCCTACTACCAAAACCAATGAACTAGATGCAGAGAATCTTCTCGACAACCTTTTTCAAGAACAGTCAGATTCTAATTCTAATTCAGAACATTTAAGCACTGGCGAAGGTGGGGCCTCTGCCTGAGAGAGAAAATTTTGACTTTTCATTGGACCCCACTTTTGTTGACCCTTCAATATTAAAAATACCAGTTGAATTGGCATTGGATGCAGACATCATCCATGAAGAGTATATGGATGATAAAAGCTCACTTTCAACTAAGGATGTCGAATTGAGCAAAGTTCTTGGGGTATCAGTTGACACGGACGATTCACACCAGATATGGAGAACACAAATGGAACTGCCTCAAGTGGAGCTGCTTTGATGCCTGAAGCAGCTTATCAACTTGCATATGAAAAACATAGCAATGATTATAATGATATCAATCTTAACAAAGCATTTTTGACTCTACAAATCTTGAAGACCTTTTCACTTCAGCTAGTATTCCTGCTTCATCTGTTGTTTCTGTAGCTCTGCAGTCACTTCCAGGTTTGCTTAACGGAGATACGATCGTGTCTCCGTGTGGCATGGTGTCTCCGTGCTGCACGGAGACATTTTTTTTTTAATAACAATGAGGTACATTTTCTTTTATTAGCCTAAAATTAAAGGTTGCGGAGAGAGAAAGGAAATAAGATAGGTGAATTGAAGAGGGGTGTGTACACTTTTTTTCTCTTTCTTTTTTAGTTGGATTATGTTATAATTGTAAATTTATTGCAATGTGCTAATTGAAAACTATATTGTAATAATATGTATGCAAAATTATTTTTCTATATTTCAATATGTAAAAATGATAAAGCATCTTATCACATTTTCTAACCCCACTAAAAAAACAACTTCATTCCATACACGAAAATCGGAATTCCTTTTGAGAGCATTGCACCCGAGCCCCCACGAGGGCATTGCCCATGTTTGTTTTAATGTCATTGTATTAATAATAGTTAAATGTCATCTTTGTTAACATATTCACTGGAGAAGTGATATTCATCTGTTTTACTCGATTTGTGAAATTCCTCTAACATGATCGAAAATATTACAACTGTGTCAAAAATGTTATTTTCTTCTTTGAATTAGTGAAAAATTTTGTCACATTAGATTAATGTTGCATTAAAGTATTGAGAGTTTTCAAATACAGTTTTTCCTATTCTCAAGGTTGAATCATGATACTATATATTTTTTTTTAAATATAAACACATATTGTGAATGGATTGCATCTAATAAGAATCCTCTAATTGGTTTCTATTTGTATATCGAGTTTGCATATATAATTTGTATGTCGACTTTTATAGGTTTATTCTTTATTTTGTTACACATTTATTTTTAACATTATTCAATTATCCAATTAACGTGTAATGCACGTTCATCCCACTAGTTCTCTCTTCTCTTAAAAGAGGGAATCCTCCATTTACTTTTCATTCTGGACGTATTTTTCTCTTCCCATTTTATCCCTCTCATCCCTTTCATAAGAAACAAAATGCTCTCAGAAATGTAGGGGGTGAAAGGTCAAGAAAACACTGGAACAAAAATTAATTAAAGTGTAGAAGAGAAAAATGAGAATCAAATTATGAAGATTTGGCCAAAAATGCAGGCGGTGAAAGGCGGTGGCTATATTTTCCTTAGGCGGTGGTTGTATTTTTCTTACTCTTTGCATTTATATACGACAAAAAAAAATCTTTTTTCTTCTTCACCGAGAATAGGGAACAAACGTAAAGTTTAGGAAAAAGAGAAGAACAAAAAAGGGAGAAGGTTATCAGGTAAGATAAAAATAAGAAATCTGAATTAGTTGAATTAATTGTGGATTTGCTTACTGATTACCGATAATTCAATCTGAAGTGTAAATTTTTGAAGATTATTGTGATTTTGTAGATGAAATATATGGGTTAACTTTGAGCATGTGGTTTTGCCGATTACTGATAATTCAATGTGAAGTGTAAATTTTTGGAGATTATTGTGATTTTGTGAATGAAATATATGGGTTAACTTTGAGCGTATATTTTGTTAATTCAAGTTGGAAATATA
>CAIGRS010189023.1:0-16265 GCA_903798395.1 Fraxinus floribunda | reverse complement strand
TCAAAACACTAAAAGAAGAGAAAAATCATGTCCGCAGCAATAGGAAATTCAAATTTCTGTCCACTACAAATCTCATTACACAATTCATTCGTGTTGCCACAAAGCATGATTGAACAAAAATTCATACCAAAAATCAACATATGAATCCATTGCCTATCAAAAATACTAATTTAAAACCAGCGAATTTACATAACCAAAATTATAATTCTATTCAACAGCAAAGAGAATTACAATCAATCTTCAGATCATCAGCAGAGCGGCCTCTTTGATCCGCTTCAGCAGAGCGGCCTAATCCAACTCCTAGTATCACATAAGAACTTATGGTCACCTATTAAAATCACCCAATGAAACATACAAAATTAAGTGCAATACAATGCTAAATTCCGACTTTAACAACTTCACCAATTTCTTCCAAATTAACCAATCAAATACTCAAAAAACTATTATATTCTGCCCACACCAACAACAAACTTTATGCATTTAGTCCAATAAACCAAACAAGTCCAGAAACCCCACAACAACCCTGCCTACGCACCGCAAATCAACCGCCGCGTCCTGCCACCACAAACTACCCACCGCCATCCAGATCCAAAACCAAGCCATTCACCCAAAACATAACCCATTTGCAAAATCAGTCACCATCTTCATTATCTACAACTCCACGTCGCAAAACCCAGAGGCCGAAATCAACAATCAACCTTAAAGCCCGCCACCAGCCGAAATCGCCCTCCACCATCGCCCTAAGCCGTCGCTGCCACCCCTCGTCCAGATAAAAATAAAAACAAAAAGTCGGAACTCCTCAGCAACGTGAACCACCGCCGTCACTCTCTCAAACCGTCGATGGCCCCAATCAACAAACTCCGTCCATGGCAGCCGCTCCTCGCAACTTCTAGCAATAGCGTAGAAAGAAGGAGAAGAGAGTCGGTGCCAGCTTCCTCAATTTGGGCTTCCATCTTATTTGGTGACATTGTTTTTGTATTGGGCCTCCATCTTTTAGTTTGGCGGTGGTCTCTCGGCGACGATCGCTCCATGGTGGCTTCAGTTCCTGTGGAAAATGAGAAGAGGGAAGAGGATGGAGAGAGAAGGGGGAGTGAGGATAATGATTTAGGGTTAGGTTAATGTTCGGGTTGGATTATTTTTATAATATTAAAAAATTATATTATCACCTGATTTTTGTATAAAAAACATTTAAATCTGAATCTTGAATTGTATAATTTATAAGTAGGGTTTGAGCTAATTTTCCCTTAATTGTTGCCTAAATTATCACCTGATTTTTGTATAAAAAAATCTCTTAAATCTGAATTTTGAATTGTATAGTTTACAACTAGGGGTTTGAGCTAATTTTTCCAAAATATATTTTGAATGAATGTGGGGGAAACATGGCTAAATTTCAAATGATGGGGCCAAGCGGGACTTGAAGTAGAACCATCAACGACTACACATGTCAAGCAAGGAGGATGATGGTACAAAAACGACACAGACACACCATGTGAAACGGCAAGGGATTTGACGGACAGCATCCTCAATTCAAAAAAAGCGGGCCCCACCCTCCTTTCTCAATCTTCAATTAATAAAATTTCTCTCACGTATAACTGATGCCGCTCACTACCCCCTTCAAATCGAGATTTCAAATTTTTACCAGTCACATTAGGGTTTTTAATTACACAAATAGCTTAACATTATGGTAATAATTAAAATTAATTGAAAATATAG
The DNA here is from genome assembly GCA_903798395.1 of Fraxinus floribunda. Taxonomy (NCBI): domain Eukaryota; kingdom Viridiplantae; phylum Streptophyta; class Magnoliopsida; order Lamiales; family Oleaceae; genus Fraxinus; species Fraxinus floribunda. The sequence goes on along the minus strand of CAIGRS010189023.1, from coordinate 14,552 downwards.
TCGTTGAATTTTCTAATAAAAATCCACAATAAATTTTGACGGTAATTTTCTCTATCTTCAAGAATTTCTTTCATTTTTCACTGTACAGAAACGTATCACAGCCGTTGAAGTTCAAAGCTTTTCTCCGACCAAGTCTTTACATTTTCATATCCAAACTCTCTCTCATTCATCCATTTCAATCTGTTCGTTTTAGAGAGAGAAAACGTGAGGATCGGACTGTGATCGTGAATTTTAGAGAGAGAAAATGAATGCTGTTGGAAGGAGATCTGGTGCATCATCCACTGTGCAACACCAGCGGCAATACTCCGATAACTTTCTAGAATCATCATCTAACGGCCGATGGCTGCAATCAGCTGGTCTTCAGCACAAACAGTCATCGAACAATGCAGTTCCTCCACTTCAGGTGCGTTTTCGTAATTTTGCGTTGCTTGGTGTGACCATATGTCTGAATATCTGAATTCTGCAATAGAAAATTGAGGAATTTTGAATTTTTTTTTTTTCAAAATTAGGATTTTGGATACTATAATGGAGGGGGTGAAGACTCGAGAATGTATAGGAGCGTGCAGGTGCAGAGGACTTACAGTGGAGGCAGCGATTTGTTTGCTGAGCCATTGACACCGCCAGTAAATTCACGGCCAGGTAGTCAGAGGAGGAATGTGGAGGAAGAAGCTTCACCAAATGAGTATAGCTCGGGGCTCTTGGATCTGCATTCTCTCGACACCGAGCTACTTACCTCGGTAGATATCTGATTTTGGCAATAAATTGTGCAAATGAATTAGTAGAAGATTTTATTTTATTTTATTTATTTATTTTGACTTATTTGGTGTACTGTAAGGCTGCTTAGTGGATTAAATATTTGGGTGTGCTGCTGAATTGATTTCTATTGGGTGTGATTGCCCTTACAGTGGTTTATCTTGTGTTCAAGCAAGTGAAGTTGTATTGTATGTGAATTTCAACTTACTCTTTGTTGACTTCAGGTTTTAATTGCTTATGAGCCTAATTAATATGTGGCTCATCGATGATGCCTGATGATTTTTTCCCAACGCGTTGTCTAGTTTAGAAAATTGGATTTATGGTAGCTAATAATATTCCTTACGCGAGTGCTTTCTAACTATAAGATTATGCTCAGAAAATTGATAGCACATTATTTATTGGACATTTTTATAGGTCTCACGGCTTTAATTTGGTTTTGAAACATTTTGCCATTCTTGTTCATTTTGTTATTTTAAAATTTTCTCCCCTTTTTTTTTTTCGTGGAAACTAGATGCCAGCTCCTGGTCTGTATAATGGCACCTCAATGCATTTTGCACAGGGAAGAAGTTTTGATGACTCCAATCCATACTTTGGAAACATTAAACAAACTGGCAAAGCTCGTGGTTTGCAGGAGAACACTGTTATGAAAAGCGTTGCAGCTGACAACGTGAGGGCCAGCAATGTTGCAAAGATCAAAGTGGTGGTAAGTATGTTTTTCGTATTCTAATCAATCTGTTCTTACCTTTTTGTTTCTCGATTAGCCTGTAGCTACCCATAGCTACATTTCTTAATTTCTGATTTTATTACTAATCAGCATTACATATAATCTTTTAATCGGACTAACCTATATAAGTTTCATGAAATGCAATCTTTGCACCAAGAGGCAATTTTTTCCACTATAATGTCTTCATGCTCTGGATTGATGATTTACAGACTATAATGTTGCTTTTCCCTTGCATTCAATTATGATTGATTGGTTGCAGGTACGCAAAAGACCACTAAACAAAAAGGAATTGTCGAAGAATGAGGAAGATATCATTGAAACACAGTCTAACACTATTGTAGTCTATGAGACCAAACTTAAGGTCTGTGACAATATCGTTTTGTGCTTATTTCATTTTATTTAAAGAAGATTGCTACCATAGGTCTCTTAGTTATAATTTGTGAAGTTATGCTTTACATTTTGTCAATAAGACGGCCTGTACTGTTCCTTATAATAACACTGGCATCTGGATTGGTGGTTTTAATATATCTAAGCCCCTGTTGGGTTTAACTAAAAATCATATTTATAATAATTTTTGATAAAAGTTGATGAAACATGTGGTTGAAATATTGATAAAAGTTAACCCTGAGGGGTTGCTCAATTGGTCAGACATTGGATTTGCTCCCCAATAGTCACCAGTTCGAGTCCTCTCGAGGCCACTGAGGTGAGTACCCGGCCGTAAACTTCAGGGCCCCGTGGGATTAGTCGAGATGGGCGCAAGCTGGCTCAGACATTCACGGTTATAAAAAAAATAAAAATGAAATATTGATAAAAGTTGTTAGTCATATGGAATGTGTGGTTAAAAGTGAGTTTTAGAAAATGAGGGCCAAACAAAAAGATTGATTTCATCGACAATTATACCTTGTGCATTTCAGGAAATCTTTTCGTCCTGGTTATTTGCTTTTATTGTGACTAACTTTGAAATCAATTTCATCCCTCATTTTGTTACCTATTACTTAATGCTGCATGTTGCACACACATTAATTTTGATTGATTTCTTCCACAATATGAGAATAATGTTGATTCAAGTTATTAGTCAGAGACATACTTTTTATTGGGTCTGTTTGTCTTTCCGTTCTCTAGCGAAAGCACTAGATAATGGATAATATTAACAAATTTATCCTCCCATATGGCAGTCTTGTGCCAAAAATTAAATGGACAGGTAATAGTTATTTGGAATTCATTGTAGTAAGAGTTTCTCTTGTGAAATAAACATCTTTGAATCCCAATTTCCCGCAGGTTGACTTGACAGAATATGTGGAGAAGCAAGAATTTGTCTTTGATGCCGTGCTGAATGAGGAAGTATCAAATGATGAGGTAATGAGCATGATCTAGAGTGGAAACCATGTAAAATACTCTTGGTGACTTGGCCTTGTTAATTGTTCTCAACATGTTATATACCTAGGTCTATCGAGAAACTGTGGAGCCCATTGTTCCAATCATTTTCCAACGCACCAAAGCTACTTGCTTCGCCTATGGGCAAACAGGTAATTGTTTATACATTAATCATCAGATAAATTTGGTGTTCAAAGCTTGCTGTAGTTGTTTTGACTTATATATCTGTACTTCCAGTTTTGGTTTTTTTTTTTCTCTACATACTCTGGTGGACCTGTTGCATGCTTGCTAAGCATATTTTGAGTTCCTTGACTAAAATTTTCTTCAATTTTTATGGAATTACTTTCAAGTTTCCTCAAGGCGAGCCTCTTAAGAATGTGGGGAAGAACATGCTTGATTACCTCATTCATGCAAAAGTGAAGCTTGGATTGAGATGTTTTAGGTCTTGCAGCTACCCATGGACTTGCCAGAGAAGCAAGGCATGTCCCAAATAGAGCAAAAAATGTCGTAGATGGGTAGAAAGAATCCAGACCTGAAAGACAGACTTGTATTCGGTGCTGTTATTGACATTGTATGCAGAAAATCGAGAAGTAATAGTGTTGGATAAATTCATTGCTAAGCTGGTTTAACGAATTAGTTACTAATAATAATATTTTTGATTGGTGGTCTGGAGAAATGAACCTGGCTGTTAAAGCATCAGTCAATAACCCTTTTATGGAAGACATGCTCTAGGTGAGTTAGCCCTTGTTTGGCCCCCATTTTGGGGTGTTGAAAATTTTTGGAATAGTGATTGATGGGAAAATGTGTGGTAGAAAAGTAATGAAAAGTTTTAGATTTATGTGTAATATTATTTTATTTGATGAATGTGTGGTTGAAATGAAGAGAGAAAAAATTAATGTAATGTAATAGAAAAAAAAAATGAGGGGATAGCCCTTGTTTGAACCCCATTTTAAGGAAAAATGTATTATTGAATAGTGCTTTTTTTTGGGAGAATGTGTGATTAAAATGTAAGAAAAAGTTTTCGATTTACGTGTAAAATTATTTTATTGAAGAATGTGTGTTTGAAAATAAGTTTTGAAAAAATGAATATTTGGAAAAATGGGGCTCAAACAAGCCAATTTGATTGTCCTCCAAAGCCATGAATGTTTCTGTAGCTGCTTGCATGGACCTCTCTTATCATCAAAGGCATTGCTAAATCAATAAAGTGAACAAAATTCATGCTTGGTTATCTGAGGTTTTATATAATTTGAAGCGGAACACAAGAAGGTGCTAAATTTGGGTCCCTGCAATATTAAAGGACTACTTTTTGCTTATGATCGGCTGATAAGTGATACCAGACCTATTTGAAAGAAATCCACTGTAATGTTATTTTTCTATGTGCCATCCTATTTCGCTATAAGATTAGGCCCATTTTATCTTGGATGGAGTGGGATGCTAGGATTTAAATAAACAAATATACACATTGCTCCTCATAGTTTCAGTTTTTCTTCTTCCCATCGATATCATATTTGTATGTTCTTGTGGCATCATGCCTCTCATTGTTTACTAATTTTTAACTAATCTATAAGCTTTGTCTAACTTTTTACTTTTTTCTTCTGAAATTTATTCAGGAAGTGGAAAAACTTTTACAATGAAACCACTACCCCTCAAGGCTTCTAGGGATATCTTGAGGCTTATGCATCACACTTACAGGAATCAAGGGTTTCAATTGTTTGTAAGCTTCTTTGAGATATATGGAGGAAAATTATATGATTTACTCAGCGATAGGAAGTAAGATGTCCCACTAGGTTCTCTCTTAAATCATTCAGCCATTATTACTCACCATATGGATTTTCACGACCTTTCGTTTTTTCTTTTTGTAGAAAGCTTTGCATGAGAGAGGACGGCAAGCAACAAGTTTGTATTGTAGGCTTGCAAGAGTACAAAGTATCAGATGTGGAGACAATTAAGGACCTTATCGAGAAAGGAAATGCAACAAGAAGTACAGGCTCCACTGGTGCAAATGAGGAATCATCCCGTTCACATGCCATTCTTCAGCTTTCCATTAAGAGGTCAGCTAATGGCAATGAATCCAAACCTGCTCGAGTTGTTGGCAAGCTCTCCTTTATAGACCTTGCTGGAAGTGAACGCGGTGCAGATACTACTGATAATGATAAGCAAACAAGGTATATACAACTTCATCTTCTTCTTTTTCCTTAGTATTCTCTGGAAAAACATTCAATCTGGAAATCTGGTCTTAAACAGAAATCTAACAAATGCAGGGTCGTATTTATTATGTCGTGTTTGAGGATGCTTAACATTTGCATTTTTATATGCAAGAAATTATTATTACCCAACTGTTGCCTATTGTTTGAGAAAAGAAACTATAATTATGGTGTCCATTAGTCTCTGATGTTATTTGATGTGATTCCAACAATTTGCATTTTTAAAATAAGTTCTCAATTAGCGTTTTCTGAATATGCAGAATGGAAGGAGCTGAGATTAATAAAAGTTTGCTTGCCTTGAAGGAATGCATTAGAGCTCTTGATAATGATCAAGGGCACATTCCATTTAGAGGCAGTAAATTAACTGAAGTCTTAAGGGATTCATTTGTTGGAAATTCTCGTACTGTGATGATTTCATGCGTTTCACCCAATGCGGGATCCTGTGAACATACATTAAACACATTAAGATATGCGGACAGGTAAGTCTGCTCTTTTGATTATATAAATCTTCTGTTGGGCAAATGGATCCTTTTCTTTGACCATAGCTTCTTTCTTTGTAATTATAGGGTGAAGAGCCTTTCGAAGGGGAACAACAAAAAAGATGTTTTCTCATCAACCTCAAATCTGAAGGAATCAACAACACGGCCCCTGTCATCGGTTTTACCACCTGCATCAACATTTGAAGATGACACCGGTGATTCGTGGCCTGAACGAACTGACAGGGAAGAATATGATGAAGAGTTATACGAGACAGAGAAGCCAGTATGGACAAAAAACTCAAAAGTTGAATCATACAGTTTTTCTAACGTGGACGATAAAATGAGAGCCAACAGCCAGTCAAAGTGGAAGGAACCTGTTAAGTCCGATGTGAAATACTCGAACTCTGACTTAGACTTGAACTCTCTTTTGAAAGTAAGACCACTAGAAATTGCTTTTTAACAACAAATCGAGTCCAGTCCAGGTGCTGACTTCTGTGACTCTTTGATTCTTTAGGAAGAGGAAGATCTCGTAAATGCTCATAGAAGACAAGTGGAGGAGACAATGGATATTGTTCGAGAGGTCAGTGATAATCTTGTAGCATCTCTAACACATTTGTCTTATTTTTTTTCTCTTTTTATTTCCCTCGGTGATGGAATAGAAGAATATTAGTCAGATGAAAACCAACATATTACTGTCATATTACTTGCACTAGTACGGCCTTGAATCTAGATACCATCTTAGTTTAGCATTGGCAGCTTTATCATACTATTGAGTGTTCTCTCTTGTGTTTTGATGCTTTCCATACGAGTTCCCAAGTATATTCAGTGTTGATTTATATGGATCACGTCTTCCATATGATTATGATGCAAATTACCAGCATTCATGGTAGAGAATTTACCTGAATTATAGGCATCTCATTTTCTGTTTATTGATTCGAAAGTTAATTCCTTTAATAGATTCTACTACGTAGAATGGTGATCTCATTTTTTTTTTTTTAATTACAAGTTGTATTCTTAAGTCTACGGACCTTCATCAAATTTTTATTGTCCTTTTGCAGGAGATGAATCTATTGGTCGAGGCAGATCAACCAGGGAATCAGCTAGATGATTATGTCACCAGATTGAATTCAATCTTATCCCAAAAGGCTGCCGGTATCTTACAGTTACAAAATCGCTTGGCTCATTTCCAAAGACGATTAAAGGAGCACAACGTTCTAGTATCTTCAGCTAATTAAGTGTCATAGGACAATGCACATGGAATTCGGTGTGATGCATATTGCTTGGGAATACTGATGTCATAATCAGGAAATTGTTTGTTGGATTGATGCAACTTTGTGAGTTACTGATGAGAGTACATTGAACTCCCAAGTTGAAATTGTAGGTCATCATGCAAGTCTTCTGATGTATTTTGGCCTTGCTTAGGGGTTCGACTAAGGCCCCCATCTTCATTTCTTCTTCCTCCTCATCATTTTTTTTAACAAATTATAGAAAATCATGCAGCTGATTCCATTTTAAAGCTTTGCAGCTATGTAATTCTTAATATCATTGAATGTTGTGAGATAGATATTTGCTTACAATATGAATGTCTCTCTGCTTGTTTATGATTGATTGTAAATATAGGCCTGTTTATATGCTGATGCTTAAAGGCGAACATATAGGCCTGTTTATCGCCTTTCCAAAGGTAATTCAAAAGCAAGGATATAGAGAATCAAGAAAAAGCAAGGAAGAGGGCAACCATTATAAAAAAATAAAAGGGTCCGTCAAAGGTCTACATCTGCAGCACCAAAAATGAAGAAAAATTCAGCCACTCAGTAGCAACTTAGCAGACTTTACAAGCCACCTATTGATTTAAATTTTAGTTTGACAGTTGTGAAGTAATTTTGTCATTGAAGATATTTATATTGTTTTGTTTCTTTTTGTGTAAAGCTGTTGAAAATATTTGGAGGTTGTAAGTAGAAAATTGCCGTTTTAATGATCAAGCATGAGGAAATATGGTAGAAAAAAGATTTGTGTAGCTAATTTTGACTTCATTTATAGAACTTCTGTACAGAAAAGTGAATGTTGATAACTATTAATGTGGTATGGCTAAGGAAGACCAGAAAGCACTGAATGGATGCTTGCAAAGACACAAGTACAAGAAGCTCATGAAAAAGTGAACTTTGTTTTACTTGAGTTCACTTCTGCTGTGTAGAACTCCTTTTATCTTAGTTTGAATTTGCATGCATCCATTCAATTGCAGGGGTAGCTTCCGCTGTATAGAACTCCTTTTCTCTTAGTTTGAATGTATGTATCCATTGAGTTGCAGGGGTAGCTACTGATGGATGGGACTATGCTGTTGCACCCCCGATGCCAACTCCTAGAGTTGACGAAATTCCTCCTATTGCTTCAACTAGTAGGGAATAATGGAAGGATTTTGTTCAAGAACTTGTTCCCTAAGCTATTTCCATTTTATGTTCTTCCCTCATAATAAGTTTGGTGCAGAACATACATAAGTACTGAATGTCTAGTGCCATCCTCTTCTCAATTACAAACCTCACAATTAACTCCAAAACTATTACTGTAATGTAAAATTTTAAGAAGACTACTTTATTATTAACAAATCAAAGTACTCTTCAAGTTCTCATAAGTAAATCCTAATAATTGAGGATCAAACACCAACCACCACCTACACCTTCAAAAGACCAAGACCAACATAACTACAATACATCATTTTCCCTAAGACCTTCAAAAAATACAACCTGCAACTAAAATACAAAATTTTGTTACATAATCTTCACTTAAAACATAAAAATACCATTGACATTGCAAATTAGAAATACCCCCAAACCCACTTGATATATCTTCATCAATCTGCCCATCCTAAGCTCTCTCTCTGTTGCATATCGTTGGACCTGCTTAGTAGCCCATTCATTATAGTCTTGTATCGTGGATAAAGAGGTGAGTCCTAAGCAAAGTAGTCGCAAGCGTCTGAATATCTGTATTATCTACATTACAAAAATCATCTTTCTGGATTATTCTATGTCCATGAAGTCTTTCTTACGGCTATCTGATCACAATGACGCAAACCTTGTTCACGATTCTGAGATGTGGATGAAGATAATTCCATGGCAAATTGAATATAGTGTTCTTCCCAGGGTTAGATTTGAATTGGGGATTTCGCTTCTGCAATTGAAATGGAGGGCACGATTGTTTTAGAAGGGAGAAGAATAATACGCTTTTCTTAAATGACTTAAAATTGTAAATCAATTAACTGCATTTTTATCCTATGTGTGGTTCACTAACGTCGTATATTGCCACATAATCTCTTCATCCACCACGTAGACATTTTTGTCCCGCTATACAGACGAAATTGGCTTAGTGATTGATGTGTAAGCTAATGAATAGCTCAGTGAGCATTGAGTGACCGTTTCTATTTCAGTGAGCAAATAGTAACCATGGTTAAAGTTTAGTAGTTAGTGATTTAATTAACTCTTTCATATGAGGAGATTTTCAACTCTAGATAAGTACTCGTGATCACATTTATGGCATGTTTGGACACGACGTTTAAATTAGATTAAGAAAGTATGACGTGAAATGTTCTTGTGCCATTGTGAAGCATGGAATCAGATCGAAACATAAATAGATGAATTTATCTCTATTGATTGTCACAAGTAGTTTTGTGGTTGAATAATGTTATTTAGCACTAGTTTATGTTTCATTTACATGCTATTAATTGATAGATCTTAAATGTAAGGACGCAAGTCTCATTTAAAATGATCCATCGCTTGAAAAACTCATAAATTGGTGCTATAACGTAGTGATGTTTTATAACATTATTCTTTCTAGTTTTGAGTATAAGTTTGCATAAACTTCAGTAGAAAGGTTCCCGATAAAGTAGTGGCACGATTGGCTTGACAAGCTCAAAATGTGGAAAACATTATATTAGTAATTTAATTGTACTATATTTAATTTCTATTGATTCATTTTTTGAACGTAAGGAAATTGCTTGACAAACGACTCTTTTTCTCCAAAAAGCTATTAATTATTTTGTTTAAACTTACTTTTAAATTTCTTGATGTATTATTAAAAACACAATTAAAAAATCCTCTACATAAATGACGCAATAATTATACTTCCCCCAGTTCAAATCAAACAACTTATAACCGTTGGATATAATTTCTGCATCAAACTTCCAGTTACAAGGGCACTTTCGTCATTTCAACTTTCTTTTCCCACGCCTTGTTTCTTCATTCTGCGTAAACTCTGTTGAGCTTTGCAACTCAATCTTTAAGAGAGAGAAATATTTGTACATGTATATAGTGATAGATAGAGTTATATGGATAGAGAAGGGTTCTGTATTCAAATCTTGGAATAATTTGCTATGGATTTCACAGGAAAATTAAGGTTTCTTGTATTTTTACACTGTGTTCTGTTCTCTTTGAATAACCAACAAGCAGAAACCAATAAGGGTTCATTTCTAAGGGCTCTATCAAGAAACAAGATGAAAAGGAAGCTCTCAGAAACTCATTCTTATAATTCTCTTCATGGATCGCTCAGATATGATTACTACAATGAATCTTGTCCATTAGCCAAGAAAATCATTAGAACAACTGTTCACAAACTCTTCAATGGGCAGCACAATGTTTGTTGGAATTTGGTTCAAAGAATAAAAATAAATTTAGTTAAGTATGGAAAAGTGACTTTCATGTCAACTTTGCTCAAATATTCTGATTTGATTCGATAGTCAAATTATAAATATCAATAGACTTAACTTATTCTACTCTCGTCGAGTAGATCGTCGTGGTATATTTGAAATCTCAAAATCAATTCCAGATGAATGAGAAATTGTTGTCCAAATTTGGATAGAAATGAGGAAACACTGGTTGGAAAAATGGTTAACTCCATAGCTCGTCTATCGCTCGAACAAGTGATGAGACTGTCCAGCGACAATCTAGCGATGGACGAGTGAGAGAGGCTCTGATGAAAAGGTATTACTCTTGCTCGAGCGAGAGTCCATCGGCAGGCTAGCGACGCAAAAGATGCTTTCCTTCATGAATGTTGGTAAGTATGGGACGTTGACACTTTACTCAAAACCCCTTATATTCTATATATAGGATCCTTTGGACGTCTATTATGTATCCCATATCATTTTTGCATTGAGTGTTACATCAAGATTCTTGCAAAATACTCTCCAAAAGTCATTCAAAAACCATTTTTCTTATAGAGGAAAACTTTCTTTCCAAGTTCGTTGAATAGCTAACTCCATACCTTGCCTATCGCTCGAGCGATAGTTTAGTGACAGGTCAGCGAGAGAGGCTTTGATAAAAATGTGTCACTGTCTCTCAACCAAAGACAGGCTAGCGACAGCAATGTATGCTTCCCTTCATGAAAGTTGCTAAATTTGGAGTGCGACACTTTACTCACAACTCTTCATCTTCTATATATAGGATCATTTGAACGTCCATTATGCATCCCATATCATTTTTGCATTGATCATTACATCAAAACTCTTGCAAAATACTCTATAAAAATCATTTCAAAACCATTTTTTTGTAGAGGAAAATTGTAGTTCCAAATTTGTTGTTAGTTGTGGTTTGAAATACTTTTAACCACAAGTTGTATTCATTATATCTTGGGAGACAAGTGCCATATTCCGTTAGCATCATTGTGGGACAATATTGTTTTAAGAAAAAAGTGTTTTCACTTGCCTTAAATTTCAATTTTCGCTTTATATTATTTTTCTTTACTTTCTTTCTTTTTTCCTAGAATTTACTCACGCTCCCGCAAATTAAATATTTTCTTTGCCTAACAACCATTTACATATACATACGCTCCAACAATGTTGCCCCTGCATTATTGAGGCTGCTTTTCCATGATTGCTTTATGGAGGTGACTTTTCTTGCGATGATTCCTTTTGGATTTCTATGTTTCACTATGAATTTATTGTTGAAATGATTTACTTTTTCTAATTTTCTTTCAATTTTCATGAACAGTGTTCATAGAGTGTTGGATAAGTTGATTCTATCTTCATTCACTTTAGGTGTTAGGTTAATGATGCTTATAACAATATATTTCAGAAGTGATTTCAATACTCTATCGTCGTTGTTGTTGTTGTGATTTCAATACTCTGTTGTTGTTTAATGAAGAATTGGAAAAAAGAATGCAAAAGTGGCGAAAAATGGCAAAATATGTGTCTTGATGCAACATGGTAAAGTGGTTGCTTACGCATCAAGACAATTGAAATCACGAGCAAAACCCATAAGCATGAATTAGAACTTATTACGGAAGTCCATGCACTAAACAATTGGAGGCACTGCCTTTATGGAGGTAAGTGCATCTTCACTCAGAAAGAGTTGAACATGAGATAGAGAAGATGGCTTGAGTTGGTAAAAGATTACGACTACAACATTCACTATCACACAGAGAAGGCAAATGTTGTGGCAGACGCCTTGATTCATTAAGTGACAATTCAAGTGGCGAATTTGACCATGCAAGAGCAAATATGGAAGTAGTTCGAGAAATTAAGTCTTGAAGTGGTCACAATACTGCCAAGTGCTATTGCTCGGATGGCAGCATTTTGACTCGGCCAACACTTTGTGACGGGATTAAGGACCATCAGAAAGTCGATCAGTCGTTTGAATTCATTAAATCAGAAATTGATACAGAGAAGAGAAAGGACTTTACCATGGACAAGGACAAGATCCTGTATTATCAAGGATGCTTGTGCGTACTTGACTTCGAGGAGTTGAAAAGGAAATATTAGAAGAGTTCAGCACATCCAGGAGGTATAAAGATGTATCGAAACCTTGAGGCCGTAGTTTGGTAGAAAGGTATGAAGAAGGATATAGTTGAGTATGCTAAAAGGTGTTTAGTATGTCAACAAGTAAATGCTGAACACCAAAGACCGTTAGGATTACTTGAACTGTTATAAGCTCTGGAGTGAAAATGGGAGCATGTAACGATGGACTCTGTGGTCGATTTTCCAAAGTCAACAAGAGGTAATGAGGATATTTGGGTCATTGTGGATTGACTCACCAAATCAACTCATTTCTTACCGGTTCGAATGACATTCAATATGGATATGTGGATGAGATAGTAAGGTTGCATGGTGTACCCGTTTCAATTATATAAGATAGAGATCCAAGGTTCACATTGAACTTCTGAAAAAGCTTACACCAAGCTATAAGAACACAACTAAAATTTAGTACAACTTTTTCACTCAAACAGATGGTCAATCTGAGCGAACGATTCAAGCACTGGAAGATATGCTTCGAACATGTATCCTCATGTGTGGAGGACATTAGGAGAAACATTTACTATTGATTGAGTTCGTATACAACAACTATCACACCTCTATCGGCATGACACCGTATGAGGCTTTGTATGGGAGGAATTGTAGATCACCAGTTCATTGGAATTAGATCAGTGAGCGAAAGATTTCGGGTCTAGAGATCATTGAATAGACAGTGCAGGCTATTGAGAAAATTCGAGCTAGTACGAAAATTGCCCAGGATATATAGAAAAGTTATGATGATAGAAGAAGGGATTGGAATTTTCAGTAGATGACAAAGTATTTCTCAAGGTGGCACCAATGAAAGGAGTGTTACATTTTATCAATAAGGGAAATTTGCAACCAAGGTTCATTGGCCCGTTTGAAATCTTACAACATATTGGAAATGTTGCACATCAATTGGCTTTACTCCTAGAACTTCCGACTGTGCATGACGTCTTCCATGTGTCAATGCTTCAAAAGTACGTTCCCGATCCAACTTATGTGCTCAACCATCAGTCCATTGAGTTACAACGTGGTTTAAGCTACGAGAAAGTGCCAATTAGGATCATTAATCAGAAATTTCAAGAGCTTAGCTATAAGGTAATCCCATTAGTAAAAGTAAAATGACACAATCACTCAGTCGAAGAGGCAACTTGAGAGAGAGAAGTAGAGATGCGAGCTAAGCATCCACAATTCTTTGACGAATTTCAAGGTAAATTTTGAGGACAAAATTTAGTATTAGGGGAGGTAGATTGTAATACCTGTACATATGGCTTAATTTTATTTAGGTTTGGCCCATTATAAAAAAAAAATAGATACGATTAATATTCTAGCGTGATCAATTACATGAAAGTCCATTATGTGAAATTATAACCCACACCTTTTTGTTTTATTTTTCTTTTTTGGCTTAAGCCGAAGTGGTTAAAATCTTATTTAAATTTAATTAAATAATCAAGAAAATGTTTTGATTTTATTTCTTTTACTTATATTGAAATTATAATTGATTGAGACAAAATCAAATTCCTATTAAGATAATACTTTAATTTTATCTATATTTTATTTAATATTAAAAGATATTTGAAAGATATTTGAGATAATGTTTCAATGTTCTCTCTTTCAATTAAAATTGAAATATTAAATCATAAAAATAATATTTTGATTTTATTTCTACTTTATTTAATTTTAGAAATTAAAGAGATTTTTTTTTTTTTGTTATTTAAAATTTATTATCTTATCCCATTAGCCGAAATATGGTTGAGATGATGATAAGATTCTATCACTTTTAAGATTCAAAGTTCAGTTGAATTAGAACTCTCAAAGCATGGTGGCCCCTAAAAATATGTATCATATGTTCCCCTTTCAAGTACTTTTATTTCTATGTGAAATACACATAGATACAAATATTGAGTTAATTAAATGACTCATCACCGACATTTACATATGGTTACTACTTGCTCACAAAAAAATAAAAGGTTGCCGAATGCTCACTTACTTTTGAAAAACATTACTCATCCATCACCGATTTCAATTCTATCCGTCCACCTGTGCAAAAAAATACACGTAGCGAATGGAAATCCTACGTGGGACTAGACGCCCTTAAAACTAGGGGTGGGCAAAAACCCGCCCAACCCAACCCAACCCGACCGGGTTGGGTCGGATTTTTCCATTTTTTTCTTGGGTTGGGTTGGTTGGCAAACTTAAGTTGGTCGGGTTGGGTCGGGTTGTGGGTTAACCCATCCAACCCGACAAAAACCGCCCAACCCAAC
>CAIGRS010189007.1:0-14911 GCA_903798395.1 Fraxinus floribunda | reverse complement strand
CGGACCAAACCGTTAGGTTTAGGTCTGAGTTTTTTTCAAACCGTTCAAAATGGTTTGGTTTAGGTTTGAATTTTTTTCAAACCGGTTTAAATGGCTTGATTTGAAAATTTGTCAAAAATAGGTAAAACCGGACCGCTTACACCCCTACCACTAACTAAGGTTGAGCATTTGAATTTCGCAAAGTAGAATCACCTAGACGCAGCGCGAAACAAGAAATTCAAACGAAAACATTAAGAACACAAATTTTGGAATCCACCAAACAACAATGCTACATGTACAACATATGTGTTACGACCTCTCACAAGGGAGGTGGGCCCCGCGATTAAAATAATAGTGGGCCCCACCTCCCTTGTGAGAGGTTGTAACCCAACATTGTACAAGGAGCATTATTCTTATTCACAAGGGTTACATGAAAACCTAGTTTAATAGGACTAAAATTAATGAACACCCAGTTTAAACAAATTAAAATTAATAAAGAATTCAAAATAAACTGCATGTTAAAAATAACGCTAAAACTTTAAAATTTAGTTTTCAATTCCTAAGTGAACTCGAATGGTTGAAATCCACCGTAGGTCATGGCATAGTAGTGAGTATTACTCGTATCATCGTCCTCTTTCTGAAATGCTATTATAAGCCCAAACCAAAATTCGAATGTTCTTTTTTTACTATTGTTTTTTTCCCATTTTGATTCAATTCTTCGACAATATATTTTATATCAGTCCCTTCCACCTCTAAAGAACTCGACCCCGAGTTATAATCTGAATATAAAGGCTCATCTTCTTTATGGAACTCATACAAATCTACCAAATTGAATGTTCAAAAAATACCTATAGAAGCTGGTAAGTCAATAATGTAAGCATTTTGAAAGGCCCATACTTTTTTGGTTTTATCTTGTGGTAAGTACCAACGGGAAATCTCTCATTTCTCAGAAACACCATCACTGAATCTCCCTCCTGAAATTATTTCTCTATCAATGTAAATCTGCCACTGTCTTATACTTTGCATTAGTCTTCTCCAATTTCTTCTTTACTTCATCACAGATTAGAGCACATCTTCAGTCAGATGTTCAGCAGTTGCACTCTTAATATTGCCCCTGGGCAACTTCACCAAATCCACAACATAGTAAGGAACCTTTGTATACACAATAGCAAACGAGGACTTGGTCGTAGCACTATGAACTGCACTGTTGTTGTTGACCTATGGTTGACATCTCTAATTATATTTATTACTAACAAATTATTTCAAGTATCTATAGAAATTATTGCACATGAATAAAATTGATGTCACGAAGTTCGAAGCCAAGAAGTTTGCATGCAATGATCAACGTGGAAACAAAATCAATCAATCGAGGCTATGAAGAATGATATGGCAAAACCCACGAAAAGATGCCTCAACGAAAATCTAGACAAAAGTCGAAGTACCGTCAAGTAGTCAACGTCAAGACGTTCAAAACAAAGTACTAAGACTTTTCACAATCATATGTAAAGGTAAAATATTTCAATACTTGGTAATAAACCGTGACGAGCTCAAAGTTTTTAAAATTCACGATCGAAAAATCACGTATACTTGGTAATGAATCGTGACGAACTCAAAGTTTTGAATTTACGATAAAAAAATCAAGACAAAAATGTTTTACTCAAGAAATATATTTTCAAAGGTAAAAATCGAAACATGTATGTTTTAAATATAACAAATACTTTGAAAAATATTTTAAAACGTCCCTCGAATACCTACACTTGATAAAAACAAGAAATGAGGACGTTCCGAGCTAAAAGTTGTGTACCGGAAGTCCGGTATGGCCAAATTTGGCTCCAGCGGTCAAATTTCCAACGTTCTAATTTTATGACAAAAATAACGAATATTTGATCATCCGCTAAGGTGCGTCCGGTATGGCAGAGTTTTTGATCACTTGAGTACTATAAATACCTCATTATTTCCCCACTTGCAACAACTTTTCTTGAGCATTCAAAAGAGATTTTTATTCATCACAACTACCTCATTCTCTATCCTTAAGAATATTAAAAGCATTTAAATCTTGAAATTTTTTTTTGAGTGATTAACTTTATGAAAATCTTTAGTTCTTCAAGAAGTTTTTCAATTCAACACTTTGAGTTATACTCATTGTTATCTATTAAAGTGTTTGTCTCTTCTCTTCTTGTTATCAACGTTGAATCTATCATTCAATAAGAAGAGAATATTTCACTTGTAAATTCATTTTGATTCGTGGGTCGTCTTGAGGTCTCGAAAAGGTCAACTTTGTAAAAGGATGGTGCTCCTTGGTTGTAAGTTACCGGAAGCGTTGTAAATGGTTGGATTGCACCATAAGTCAATCAAGATAATGAAAAAGGCCTTGCTCGTGCTTGAGAGCTTGGTAACGGAGGTCGTAGATTATTGCGTTGGATCGAACCTGCATATCACATCGTTTGCATTCTTTAACTCTTTTACTTAACGTTTTTACTTTGTATAAGTTTATATTGTTCCATTTACGTGCCCACTTGTGCTTAGTTTAATTCTATATCATTTGTATGTTCACTAGTTTAAAATCTTGTATATTTAACGAAAAAGATTTAATAACCAATTCACCCCCCTCTTGGTTAGCCAATCTTGGGCTTTCAGTTGTATGTGAACTCGACATAAGTAGTGCAAGTTCCCACTATTTGGGCTTATCTCCACAAACACTTCGAACCATATTTTCAAGGGTACAATTACTGACTTCGATCTGCCCATCAGTCTGGGGATAGGCATTGGGCAGTGCTACTTCGATTTATACTTGTCCCAAACAACTTCCACAATGTAATCTAAAAGTGTCCCACGAACTTTGTATCCCAATCCGATGTGAAAGACTTGGGAACTCCATGTAATTGAACAACCTCTTTGAAAAATCATTTGGCTATATTTGATACATCTGAGGTCTTTCGACAAGTTATAAAGTAAGCCATCTTGGAAAACCTGTCAACCACCACAAAAACAAAATCTACACCCCATTAAGTACGAGGTAATCCTAAAACGAAATCCATAGCAAGATCTAGTCATATGCCCTGAGGGATAGGAAGTGACATGTACAACCCGATATTCTACACTAGACTATTTGACACCTGACAAGTATAACATTTTCTGACTATATCTCCAACACCTCGCTCCAATTGTAGCCAATAATATCTAGCTTTCAAATTGACTATTGTCTTGTCACTCCCAATTGTCCGCTTAGACCTCGACCATTCAGATCCCGAATCAACTTTTCACGCATAGATGAAATGGGAATGCAAAGCTAGTTGTACTTGAGAACAAATATCCATCACTGATATAGAAATTTGTCACTGCTTTAAGATTCACACACTTGTTCCAAATCTCCTTTAAGTCAGGATCATCTGTATATAGTTCTATAGGCACTCAAATTCAACAATTTTATGTGTCAGTGTGACTGGCAACGAGAGTCTCTGGCTAAGAGCATCAGCAACTCTATTCGAACTCCCAGATTTATGTTTAATCAAAAAAAGAAATTTCTAGAGGAAAGTCACCCACCTTGCATGCATTTTGCTGATATGTTTCTGTCTATGAATAAACTTTAGGGCTTGGTAAATAGTGAACAACACAAACTCATTCTATATGAGTTAGTGTTCCTATTGCTTCAAAGTCCTTACCACTGCACAGAATTCATGCTCATAAGTACTCCCCTTCTACCTAGTATCGCTTAAATTTTCGAAAAAGAAAGCCACATGTCGCTTTTCTTGGGAAAAAAAGCATAACCCCAATACCTACACCACTAGCATCGCACTCCACCTCAAAGATCTTCTCGAGACTTGGCGAGGCTAATACTGGAGCTATACTGAACGGGGTTTTCTTGCCAGAAGGCTTGGTATCGTAGACATTTGAATTGAGATGGACACAACTGCGACCATTCATTGCATTACCAAAGGTGGAGGACTATAGACGATTCATGACATACTAAGAAAAATCAAACACATCATCTCCTTTGAGCAGGACACTATTTCACACATTTACTATGAGAGAAACCAAGTTGCAGACACTTTAACTTCAAATGGTTGGGAACAGTGCCACTGTCAAGAATATGGACCACTTTACCTTCCACATCAGATTCGAGCATTTGTGCAGATTAACATACATAGATTGCCTAACTTCAGAACTTCATAGTCTAGATTTTATTTGTTTTAATTTTCATTATATGGAAGTAATACTTTCTCATCTGTTGCTTTTAGGTAGTGATGTCAACGAACCGAGTCGAGTGGTTCATGAGTTGAAACTTGAGGCTCCAGCTCGACTCGAGTAAAAATGGTTCGAGTTTTTTATGATCATGTTAGGTTTTTAATGTAATTGACAAATATTTGAACAAAAAGGACTATAATTAATGTGATGTAAAAGTCAATGAGTAAGTTATAAATACTGTTAATTGAGTTGTGTTAGGTCTAGGGTTCAGAATAGAAAAAGGAAAAAAAATGACGCCGCAATTTTGCTAGACTATCGACATGACTTTGCTCGAGCGACAAAAACAGAAACATTGTCGTTCGTATGTCTCTTGCCTTAGCTCGAGTGACATGATGTCGCTTGCCTGTCGCCTAACTTTTGGTCAAACGACAAAGTTTTCCGAAAAATTTTAATTCGCGTTTTTAAGGATTTTTGTCCGATCCATTCAATCATAAACCTAAATTATAAATACCATCAAGCCTCTGAACGGTTTTTCGAAGTTTGATCATTGAGAAAATACATATTGCTCTATATCCCCTTCATCAAAGAAGCTTTCAACCTTTTTGTTTTGATTTGTTCTTGGCGTTGAAATTACAAGGGATGTGGGAATTGCAGTCAGGATGTCAGAAAGTGCTAGGGGTAGTCAAGTCTGGCAGACTGTAAGTTCATAATTCGTTTATAGTGGGGTTCTTCGTGATCATTCTATTTGTTTATTTATTGCTTTCATATAATTGCAACAATTCAACTTAGGAAAGTTGATTTGACTGATTATCTAAAGATAATTAATAGTGGTTTGTTGTTAGTTAATTATTAATTATTAATTCTGCATAATCACATATTCACCTCCCTCTATGTGTAATTTGGGTTGAACCTCGTAATTTCAGATTTGAAACGAGCAGAGCTTTTCTCGGCCAAAAAGATTAAGCTCGACCCGAACTTTAGGCTTGGGCCTTGTTGAGCTAAGTCGGCTCACGATTTTATTTTATTTTTTGTTTTAAAAAATATCAAGCAGTTGCTTGCTAATATTTTTTTTTTAAATATTTGCAGGTAGCTAGCTGCAAATGGTTTTGTTTTTTAATTTTTTAAAAATATCATCTTGCAAAGCAAGCAATAGGTAGCTAGCTGCCTGTAAATGGTTTAATTATTTAATTATTATTTTTTTAGGTCCAGCTCGTCACGGGCCAAAAATAGCCCGTGACACGAGTTCGCCAAGGCTCGGGCTTTTCCAGGCCGTCCCGAGTAGGTGAGCGAAATTGACTCCCCTACTCTCACGAGGTTAGATTTATGTCCCTTCACTATATTCTAGCTTTTTTTATTATATATACATGGTTGGGAAATCTGAACTCACATCACACTTCTTTGATGGAGCTTAAAAAGTCACTAAGGATGTGTGAATGTCTTTAATTAAATAAAAATAAATCAATCAATCAAAACAATACAGTGGCTTAACAAGCAGCTAGCTTGGAGTCATGCAAGGAAGGAAGAAAAATGCAAGTCTTATGTACCATATTTGTAATTTTATACAGGGGCATTGGGCGCAATTTAGAAAAAAATTAGTGGTATTTTTACTATTGGGTAAGAATTGCAATATTAGTTTTTATATATTTATAATAATAATTATAGTTTAATGATAATATTTGATAAAACCCTATAAAAATTCCAGAAAAATACTGAAAATTTCCTGAAGGCGCAAAAAATGATTTCGGGTTTCAAACAAACTAGTTGACCAAGTCAATTTTTAGAGTAAAACGATAAGAAAAAGCTCGAACTCACAATTTTACATTAATTCTCTACATTGATTTATGACACAAAGCCATGAAAATAATTAATGTGTGTATCATTCCGAGCTTCTCCAATTCAATTAAAAATCTCCATAGAACAAATTCCATTTACTTAATTAAGTAAACTCACTATTTTATTAGTCGAGCTCATTTCCTCCTACTATCTCAAATTTCGGTAGTTTCACATGATTTCATTGTAGTTGCTCGAAGTCATTAAGCTATGTAATGATCGATCATTGATCAAGCGTCTTTTTATTACAAAATTATAGTGAATAAATATCGGATGGACACATACTGACTGTACGATTAACTTACTTATGAACAGAAATATCGAATGGACACATATCAGCTGTACAACTAACTTACTGTAAGAAGAGAACACATACCGATAATGCAACTAACTAACCGTATGAACAAATACAGATGGACAACTAACTAACCGAATGTTAGCCAAAACATTACAGAATAAATAATTTTATTAATCACAATAAAAAGAACAGAACAAGTAATATAAATTGTAGGAAATAAAAATTCAATGAACTTTGAAACCAAGGCTTGTAGGGCTAGATATTGGTCGGTTCGGTTCGGTTTTGTACCATAATTAAAAATTTTAACATTTACAATAACACTACATAAATACAACTAATGATATTTTCATTCGTAACTTTTACAAATTAACGTAGCCCAATTTAAAAATATATAAATAACAAGTTGTCCAATAAGATTAATTCAATGAATACAAATATCAAAAAGTACAGACTAATATTAAAATATCGGTGATCCATATCCAAAAGTAGATACTAATATTGGGCAGCTTGGGCTAAAAAATAATATTTTTAGAATAATGCCCAAAATCAAATGTTGAGCTAACAAAGTTACAAAAAACTAATTTGGCTGGATTAATTTGCTAATTTGTTTAAAAAAAATAAAATAATTTAATTAATTCAATATAAAAAATTTAAAAAATTATTTAGATTCGATTCTTATTCGATTTTTGGGTTCTTGGTCTAGACCCGAGAATCGACCTAAATCCATCGATTCTCAATTCGGATACCCGTTTGGGTATTTAACTTATGAAGAACCGCTCGATTAGGTTCTAATTTTTTGTCCAGCCCTAGAGGCTTGTTTGAACACAGTTTTCTTAAAACAGATTCGCCTTCTCACGGTAGTTGCTTGAGGTTTTAGTTTTAAGTATTTGTTTCCCAAGATACAACGGAAAATCTGTAGAGTTTGAGCATTGTAGATGCTAATCCGACGAACTAATTTAGTATCTGAACAGTATCACCACCAATACTTTAACAGAAAAATTAAAATTTCGGATGCAAACAATAGATTATTAAATATACAAAGTTTTTGTTATATGCAGAGAAGAGAAATTTTTTGTGTATTGTAAGGGAAGAAGATGCCAAAATAAATAGGCTGTAATGGATAATTAATAGCTAAGGAGTTATGCCATTGATCATCATTAACTCGGCTATTAATATCTCCAATAACACAGACATAATCACATGAGTTTCGGGAGTTAAAAAAATTTGAAAGATTTTTTTATTTGGAAATATAATAAAATAAAGGCAAAACATGGACCTTTTTAAGGGCCAATTTTTGGTTTGACATTGGTGTACGCAAGTTACGTCCGCACACAATTTCAAGATTTGAAGCCTTTTTCGGTCCGTCATTTGCACCCGACTACGCACGCACATGGAGAGAGTCTTTATGTTACACATGATTACACCATTCTAAATTATAATCATATTTAAAGTGGTCATTGCCTTTATCCTTTTTTCTCTGTGTGGAATAACTTTAACTAATTTCTATTCAATACAAAATCTCTTCCAATTCATCACTTTGAGTTCCAATTTTTCATTTACCAGAGCATTATTTTTAGTTGATAAATATATGATTTCGATGTTCTCCCGGAGGAGAACACAAATCAATCATGATCTTCCAAAATAAACAAACGGATCCCACTCAAGATTTATGTCAAAGTCAGCCCTTCAATTTATTTATTTTTTCCTTACACTTTTATCATACTATTGGTGGTCAGATGAAAATCATGAAGCTATAAATTTTCTTGAGCTTACATTACTGAATTGAAGAACAATGGTGACATTGGAGAAAACGTTGAAATCCATGGCTGGTATTTATGCCTAACTTGCTGGTTCTGCATATTTAAGAATTTGGGATAATTCTACTTTCAAGAAAACAGAAATAGAGGACAAGGGAGAACAAGATAATATTACCCAACTGATACGTTCTTTAGTTAAAGAAGTTGTTGCCCACCTTCTGGTTCATTTACAGGTGGTGGTAGTGACTGGTAGTAGTAGTAATGCTCATCCATGTAGTTAAAAGTGGAAAGTTTGAGCTCTCGACGGCATGAACTATTCGCATGATGTCTAAATCTTGCCTGTCTCTAATGGCTAGGTAGACATGCAATATAGATAAGTACTGAAGAAAAAAGAAAAAAAGAAAAAATTGTGCTAGTGCGTGGGCCATGTTGTCTCTACCTAGCAAATTCGTCGACCAAGTTGGGTGGTACTCACGTAGACTTCTCGTATTTCGCCAGATGACAAGAGTGAAAGAGAAAGTGTAAAGTGGAGAGCTTCAAATTGTGTTTGCAAGTTGCTATCCTCTTTAAAAAGTGACCCTATCACAGCCTTTATATTAGCTGGTTCTGAGGAAACAATTTTTGTCTACATTCATTTGGTGGATGTTGAGTTGACAACCTCTGAGCCGTGTAATGGCTGGTTCCCCAACCCTTGCTTCCTCATCGTGGACCATCTTAGTCGTTCGATCAATATCTAAATCGATTTTGTGACTCTAAAGTTAACGAAATGTTGAGTTGGCGAAAGAAAATCTAACATACCCGCAAATGCTATATGAAAAAATTAAAATAAATAGTAGCTCGACTTTATGGTCGCTAAAGTTGATAAGTGAAAGTTTGACTTATTTTAAACTTATTTATTGAGCGTGGCGCACGACTTGTGTGGTTATTTTTACTTAATTTTGTAATTTGTGAGGGAATACTATAAACGGTTAAATGTCTTTGTCAAATTTCCAGCTTGACAATGGAATTTCATTACTAGGAAGGGACACAAATTTCGTACATGCAAACTAAGTGAGAATTTTTAACAAAAAAGGAAAACAAATTTTGGTACGATGTTTGATTACGTAAAAGATTTAGGATTATTCTACTTTACCACAATGGGTGCCATAATTTTTGACCGAATCGCCACATGGCCGCCATTCGATCAAAAATTTGATAACCCATTATGTTACCATAACAAAGTCCAAAGATTTATGCTTATGACAGAGGATATGTGCGGCTCTGATGCAGCAAGCAAGCAAGCCTCAAGCACTTGAGAGAAAAGTGTTGCTAAATTTATACTGTCCATTATTTTACATGTGGCAGCAAGCCGAACCAAAATAAAACGTTTTTTCTCAAGGTGTGATCCAAATTTTCCAATTTTTGGATTCTTTGAATTTGGTTTTTCTGCTTCTGGTGTTATTAAAACGTCACTTCAGTTGTTAAAAAAAAAAAAAAAAATAATCATTTTCAGAGAAATATTTGATTTTACATTTTGCAAGCTGACGATAGAGACGGAAAGTTCTCAATTCACATCGATCAATTTGACTTTCTTTTGCGGATGGCATCGTTAGCCCAATCCATTCTTAATGGGCCTATCTTTCTCATAAGGGCTGAACCAGGCTGTGAACAGAAGGTTTCCAAAAGAAAGAAAGAAACTATGAAAGTGAAAGCGTGTTGGTAACAAGTTGCTCAAAAGTAAAAACACGTTTTACACCCGTACACGTACAAATCGCGTGACGTGATACGCCAGCACAAGTGGGACCCAATTTGAAAGGAAGAAATAAGGCATCTAATCGTCATGTCCCTTTCGCTTCCCTCTTTTTGCCTTGTCAATCTGCAACTTGGGACTTTATTATTATTGTATTTATTAGAATCTAAATTTTAATTTAATTCAAAATTAATAATTAATTTTAATTAGATATTTTATAAATTTCACAATTTTTTAATCATATATCTCATCAATTTCTATCAAAATTTATTAAAAATCTGATTTTATTCCCTACCAAATAGTCGAGTAACGTTCATACTATAAACCTTTTTTTGTTAATGAAAAGCAATTTTCTCAAATATATTTTTTTGTAAGCGTTAAAATAATTTATGGCACAATGTCAACAATATTTTAAGTTCTTTATTTATTTTTAATTTTTCATAATTCAGTATAGTCCAATTTCCCAAATTAAGAGGGTGTTTCACGGGAGATTAAAATTAAATTTTTAGTAGATTATGATAGAAATTTTTGAAATGTATGATTGAAAAGGTGTGAGACCCATGAAAGATGTGGTTAATATTGATTATTTGATTTTGATTTAGATTAAAATCTGATTTTAATCCATACCAAACCTGACCTAAATGACACGCGTTTTTAATTAAAATAGTGTAAATATATCTAAATGACACGCGTTTTTAATTAAAATAGTGTAAATATATACAAGTGTCCTTTGGACTAAAATTCGTTTTTATCACGGTCAAATATTATTGTTTTTTTAACTATATCATTTTTTTTTTTTGTTACAATTAAATCTCCTAATTGAAAAAATTTTGATTAAAGTAGAGAGCAACATGTCGTGACATGTTTTTGTATCTTGTTTTTATTATTTTTATAATTTCAAAATGTTTTGAAATTATGGCTTCTTCTTACAAAATTATTACTCCCCCATCCCAATTATATAGACTGAATTTCCATTTTCTCTTATCCCAAATATATAGGCATATTTTCAAATGTAAAATATTTTATTGTGGTCCTTACCAATATACCCTTGTTAAATTTTTCCCACTCGATATGTCAACTTCTTGAAATCATCCAAATACACACATTTTCAACTTCTTGAAAATATGGAACAATTCTCATTTCTTCTTCTTCTTCTTCAAATTCTTTGTTAATTTCAACAAAAATTTAATTTTAAATATCGAAAATTAAATAGAGATAAATTAGAAAAGATTTTGACAAAAATTAATTTTTGAATAATATTAAAGAAGATTTCTTAATTCATGTGAAAAACGAAACGACTCTATAATTGGGACGGACAGAATATTAATGAATTGCTTTTTAGTAGCCACAATTCTTGAAAAAGCTGGAATAATAAAAACTATAGATTTTATCCACAGCAAATATCATATATGCGAGTGTTGTGTGAATTGAAAATCATTAAGTAGACATTAAATGCCAAAAATAATTTACCGACCTCAAAAACTCAGAAGTCTACGCTGTACAAAATATCTGGCCCACTTTTATTTTACTCGGGACGTTGGGAAAAATGATCAATTATTGTGTGAAAGTACTAAAATATCTCTCCCAATGACTGTTCAGTAATAGGAGCTCTCCTTCGTTTCACTTTCACACAGAGGGTGGTTAAGTTTGATCTCCTACGTTACGAACACACAAAGTTTTGAGTTATTCCAGTTTTAAATCGTGTACCGGTGTAGCTACCTGCATTGCAAAAGGTAGCTACGGTAGCTGCCAGTATAATCACATGCCATTTTTGGATTGTCACACGAGTATGCTTGAAGTAGTTCGTCTGGCCACACGAGCTGATTCACGTTGCTTGATCGAAAATGAAGCTCAACCAGAGCGGCTTCATGGACACGGGCAATGAGCTGAGTCGGCTCGAGCCTTTTTCGGGTCGAGCTGCGGTGTGTTTGAACTGACGAGCCTAGACTGGAATTTGTTCAAATTGGAGCTAATTAATATTGTGAAGCACTTAAAATTTTACACAAGACTTTAGAACTCATTTTAAGTATATATTTGAGATATTATTTTTGATAGAATTTAACATAATACAATCGAATATTATTATTCACAATGAAGAGTACTGATAGTCTTACACATTAGAGGACATAACTAAGTGCTTGTGTGAAAGTAAGTTTTTGAAAATCGCTTTTCTCCCCCTCATTTACAAACCACACATATCACCAAAAAAAAAAAAATTCATGGTTGTCCATAATTTTTCCTACTTTTTAGCCATAAATTCTCCAAAAAGTTAATTTTCAAAAAACCGCTTTTCAAATAATCTCTTCAATACGAGAGCTGAATTACCAACCTCTACGTAGAGCTATAGCTTAGAGCACCTCCAGTGCAACAATATGAATTGTTGTACATGTGACAACTAAAATGGAAATGCACATAAGAGCATCTCCAACGAAAAATGTGGGTTTTGCGCTAATTGTGAATCAAATGCACGAGAGAATAGATGTAGAGAGAGTGAAAATATAATATAAAAAATTAAATGGACATTATCCTATCCTATAAGGAAGATAAGTCATAAAAGTTAAGAGGAGGATGTCTAGTACACCTTCCACAGGTGGACGGTGTGCTAAACATTCCCACTTTTTCTTTTCTTTTTTTTGTCATGCAATTATTTTAAGGTGACATAATATATAGCCAGCTTGTCTCTTGCGATTCCTAGTGTGAATTTAAAACCTCTCCACTCTCCCCCAAAAAAAAATAAAAAAAAATAAAAAAAAATCTCGTTTTCTACTACGACTCGTTTGATTTGGACATTAGGTAGTAGTACCACTATTTCATAATGAGCGATAATGCAATGAATTAATGATAGATACCCATGATGTAGGTTAATTTATTTAGATCTTGTTTGAGTCTCATTTTATCAAAAATTCATTTTATTCAAAATTTATTTTCAATCACACATTATTCAATAAAATAATTTTAAACGTAAATCGAAGTTTTTTCTTATTTTTTAATAACACCTTCTCTAAAAACCACTATTCAAAAATACATTCTCCCAAAATGGCGCTCAAACAAGAGCTTATTGTCAAATGGTAGTAGTACCACTATTTCATAATGAGCGATAATTCAATGAATTAATGATAGATACCCATGATGTAGGTTAATTCATTTTTCATCACAAATTATTCAATAAAATAATTTTATACGTAAATCGAAGTTTATTCTTATTTTTTAACAACACATTTTCTAAAAACCACTATTCAAAAATATATTCCCCCAAAATGGCGCTCAAACAAGAGCTTATTGTCAAATGAACAAAAAAAATAAAAAAAGAAAAGAAAAGAAAAAAAATGGAAAAATAAGAAGAAGAAGCAATTCATACATATAGTTGTTTATTTCGTGAAATTATTATCGTGAGATTGAGACTAGCGGACAGCGTGACCAATAATCACACGATTTCTGAGTTGATTTATGATGAATGATCAAGAATCTTATTCACTCAGGAAGATAATGTGGTGCGATAAATAAATAGATGAACAAATTTTAGATACCAACGTTTGTTTGGGCTCCATTATAAATAGATTTTGGAGGAAGGGAAAATATAGATTTTCTTACCACCCTGGAGTATAAATGCTTGCGTGATAGAATTGTAGCCCGTCAGATTAAATGTATTTATTGTGAAAGATTTTGTGAGATTTTGTCAAATGTAAATTCTATAAACGAAATGGTAAACGGGGGTGTAAATGTAGCACAATTCTTGGAGGAAAATGTGTATTGAAATAATTTATTATTTGAAAACATATGGTTAAAAAAATAAAGAAAATTTTTAAATTTACGTGATAGAATGTGTAATTGAAAATAAGAGAGAGAAAAATGCATTTGTTTCAAAAATGAACCCAAACGGTAGAGAGAGAGAGAGAGAGGAAATATCATTTAAAACTTTAGGTGAGCATTTTAATGAAGAACCTCCCCAAACTGAAGTAGAAGAGTCATGTTTGACTCTCTCTCTCTCTCTCTCTCTATTTTTTTTTTTATTTTTTTTTTCTGAAAATAGATTTTGAAATAATGATTTTTGGTAGAATGTGTGGTTAAAAATATTTTTTTTATTTTTATCTCATGAAAGAATGTGTTATTAAAAATAAATTTTAGAAAAAATGGAACTCAAACATATACTTATTTTAACTTGAGACCGTTTGGTATAGATTAAAATCAGATTAAAATTGAAAAATTAGTCTTTATTGTTGACTTTTATTAGACGAGTGAGACCCAATAACGACTATATTTTCAATTTTAATTGAATTTTGAGCTATACCGAACACGCCCTAAATTTCTCAACAATGTCATTGCCACATTGATGTTAAATTACTATTGCAAATGATAACGCCATAGTTTTATCTTGAATTTAGCCATCAAAAGTGAATGCCTTGGCCAATTGGTTTTGGTATTAGAGCCTGTTTGGTAGAGATTAAAATCGGATTAAAATTGAAAAATTAGTCTTTATTGTTGACTTTTATTAGACGAGTGAGACCCAATAACGACTATATTTTCAATTTTAATTGAATTTTAATCGGTACCAAACGGACCCTAAGATTCATCATCTTCCAAAATTGTTATTATAGTCTTTGAAGTATACAATAATTTATATGAATTACATAAATGAATACATATTCAATATAATCAATATTTTTATAACCTAAAATTCATATGAAATTGGAACAAAATGAATATTACTTGACAATTTACAATTTATATTTTAGGTATAAAAGAATAAGATCAAACTAAATTAAAAATCGACCAATGTTTCTATTGTTCTTCACCGATAGAACCAATGTTCCATTCTCGCGATTGTCAATGTGGAAACCACTTTGGTTCGGTGTTCACAAAACTCGTACTGAACCACCGGGGTCCATCCCTAATTAAAAACTTTAAAAAAATAAATGAAAAATGGAATCCTATATAAGTGAAGGAAATAATTTTGAAGTTGGTACCCTTTTATTTTCATTGAATTAATGATTTGGTCCTGAACTTCATTGTTTAGTGGGGTCTGTCCACGTTCCGTCTTGGCAGCAAACAAATCCTAGTTTATAAAGTAATACAATCATTATTTAAATATAATCATCATTTTGACTCTTAATTATTATTATTATTTTTTATGTT
>CAIGRS010189001.1:0-10863 GCA_903798395.1 Fraxinus floribunda | reverse complement strand
TCCTACTTTCATCTATTGTAATTTCAAAATTTCAAGTAATCAATTATCAATTTACATTCAATGCATTTCAATATCATGTTGCAAGCTTTCTACAAATTGTAATCAAATTTTCTTTCGTCTCGAATGATCGAGAGAAGACGTAAGGTAGTCTAGCGGAGCAGACTACTACCGCACGGTGTCCCTTTCTGTACTAAGAAGAAAGGTATCCTGTGAAACCATGTCTAGACCTTCCATGAAATCTATATAGGTTGCTTTATTCTATTACAATTGTGTTTACTTTCCTTCGTATACTTGTGCATTAGTCCACGATAGGAATTGGCAAGTGTCCGAAATTTAAACTTGTTAGGTTTTGGTTCAATTTTGCGTAATAAAGAGCATCTTGTGTATAAAAAAAAATTCTTCGTAAATTTAAAGATACTCTTTATTATGTAGAAGTGATATTTATATGGATATTTGGAATGTTGGTTTAAAGTTCTAAAGTGATTTTTTATGAGTTAACATGCGTTGTATTTTTTTTTCCTTAATCGAGTTTTGCCTTACTAGTTCCTTGACAAATTTTTTAATGCGGCAACAAACGTATTTAAAAGAAGGGAGAATTACAGTCACGATCTCAAATCTTTCATTTTGTTATTCAAACATTAAGTTTGTGACACCCACATTTTCAAACCTTTCATTTTATTGCAATACAAGGACAAATTGATGGATTGAATGTTAATTGACTAAGAAAATGTATTTCAAATTAATAACTTTGTATTTTTCATATTAAATAATTAAAGTAATTACAAAAATGAAATAAAAGAAAAAAACTTTATCTTCTTCCCAAACCCTACACTACTACCCCACACTACCTTCCAAATCCAAAATCATCCACAATTGCCATTGCCAATCACCGTCACAACAAATTGTCAACATCACCATAAACCTTCGACAACACCACTTCTTCCATCCCAATACCACCACTACCAAAGAGGGATACAAAACCAATCAAATTCAAGCACAAACCATTGCAGGCAAATTCACAGAAAAAGAATCATATTCCTCTATGTTACATAAAGCTTATGAGCAAAAGAAGAACATGGGTTTGTCTATTCGCTGAGGCAGCCTTGAGGATATACGAGTTTAGCGACCGCATAGGATCTCAACAATGTAGGGGTATCAAAACTTTTTGTTATAGGTGTATATATGTATAATTGTATATTCAAATTGTTTTATTAATTTTTAAATTTTTAAGTTTTAATATTGTTTAAGTTAAATGGCACAATATTTTTGAAAAAAGAGTAAAAAAAAAATATATTACGTTAATGTTTTTTTAATTTAACATATTATTGAAAAAATATTTATTTTTTCTAATTTCAAATTATCTTGCTTTCGGAAAAAGTAAAATTGAACTATCTATTTTACCACCCAATCCCAAATGTCAAATTAACTTCATTAATCAATTACCAGCCTAACAAAACAATATTCTATATTGATCACATATGAATTTTGATTAAGTTTGGGTGGTTCTTTTGAGCTTTAGTTGTACTTTTCTTATTCACAACACATAAGAAAATAAACAAATATTCACACGTCATATTTTTATAATGAAATAATATTATTGGAACATATTTTTTTAACTACATGAAAGGGGCCCCACTTTAAAATGCCACACAAGCCACCAAAAATCTCAAGGTCAGCCCGTCTATTTGTAGCTGTTTACACAATTTTACTATCCCTTGGAATTTTTTAAAATCTATACTTTCTTAGTATGAATTGACCATGGTTAAGTCAACTGTTGTTTCAGGATGGACAAATTTGTGTGTATTGGTGATTTTGGAGGTGCGTTTGGGGTTTTGTCGCTGATGTCCGCCTTGGTCTAGGCGATGTGAGCAACTTTAGTGATGTGGATCACCATGCTTGTGCTTTTGACTTTTTGTGAAAAGCTCAAAAAGGATTTGGTGGTGGAAGGGAGGAAATCGGAAATTGAGATTATTGGGTTTGTTGGTAAGGTTTCGATTAGGAAATTGAATGTTGTAGCTGCGATTTGTAGTATTGGGGGTAGAAGGAGTGTTGTTATCGACGGTTTACGATGATGTCAATGATTTGTTGTGACGTGACAGTCTTTGGCGACGGTAAATATTTAGGATTTGGGGGTGGGGTAGTGATGAGAACCATGGTACAAAAGGTAGCGAGGATAATGATTTGTTGATCGTGGAGGAAGGAACAATGATGAGGTCACGGGCAAAGACGATCAAGGAAGGTGTGAGATTGTTTGTTCAAGCTATAGTAGACGAAATATCGATCACGACAAGCAAATGAACAAATTTTATGTGGGGTTTGGAAGAAGAAACAAGATGGGTCAACTTGGTGTAAGCAACAGGCGAGGGAGCTGAACGGCAAAGTTATGCGATAGCATAGCACACCTACGCATGTGACTGCATGCAACTATACCGCGACCAAAGTGAGAGCAGAATACTGGCCTATGCGACCACATGTAATAAACCTATGTGGCCGCATAGTTCAAAACTGGGATGCGATTTTCCAAATTTCGCCTAAACTTCCATTTTTGTTAAAACTCTTGTATGGTATCTTTTTGATATCTGTTAAGGCTTAATTCTATTTTTAATTAAGTTTTAGAGATTTCATATAAATATGATTATTCTTTTCAATCAATATTGGTTTCAAAACATATTGCTTTCTTCTCATTGTTCATCAAATTAATTCCGAACTTATCATGAATTAAATTCTTGTGGCGTTCAACAATTCAAGTAATGTTCATAAATTTTGTAATCATGGGGTCAAGATATTGTTGCAATTATCTTGATTCTTTGGTTCAATAATTTATTGGGTCAACCTTTATTTCAAATGATAATTCTTGGCTTTCTTGGGCTTGATATAATTTGTCATAGGTTTCATAACTACAATTGCTACGTGGGTTCACATCAGTTTATATCAGAGCTTGGCTCCAAAATCAAGATTATATCATTTAATTCCTTGTTTGTTTTTATTTGAGTCTTCATGTTCATTTTTCGTGTTCTTCATCTTTTGAGTCATTCAATCCAATTAAAATACCAAAAAACATTCAAACATTGTTTGTGTGCTAAATTAGTGTCCCAGTCAATTACTTTTCGATTTTTGGGCTCTTTGTTGTATTCTCATGTATTTAGTTAAAAAAACATCTAGTCCAAATTCAAGAAACACTTTCTTGAATTTATCATTGGCGTTTCCACTCAAAGTTCAAATTCATACTTTCTTGAATTATTTTAGATAAACTTTCTTACTCAATTCTTTGTTTGAACTCCACAATGATTAAATTTTTTTGTTAAGATTAAATTAATTCTTGAAACACTTGCGAGGAAGTATTGAGTAGAAAAGGGCAGAGTGGTGAAACTAATAGAGGAAAAAAGTCAAATTGAATGATGCACGAGTGGTGCATGTGAGACAAATATTATTCTAGATTTAGGATGTTTGACATAAATGATTCTACTTCAAGTGGGAAGAATAGTCAAATTATCATGACGAAGGAAATGATACGACGATTTGAAATGTTGTTTAGTGATATGGGAGATAGAATGGATATCAAGATGAGTGGATGGAGAGGCAAAATACATTGCTTGCTAATTTACGTAGGGAATAGCCTAGATAAATTCTTAACACAAGGAGGCAAGGTAGGCGAGATTCTAGAGCGGATATTGGTGGAGAAAATGAAGTGGGTAGTGGAATTGATGAAGATGCATTAGTGGAGGCTGAAATAGGAAGGATGAGGAATAGAAGAGATAGACATGATAGGAGGGCTAGAGATTATGTTGGAGATGGAGTTGATAGAAGTATGGGCAATACTAAAATGAAAATTCCTTCATTCCAAGGAAGAAGCGATTTGGAAGCATATTTGGAGTGGGAGAAGAAGATAGAGCTTATATTTGATTGCCATAACTACTCAAGAGAAAAATGTAAAACTTATTTTCGTTGAGTTTAACCGATTATGCTATCCTTTGGTGAGATCAAATAACAGCATCTAGGAGGAGGAATCATGTGAGGCCTATTGAAACATGGGGAGAATAGAAGGCTATCATGAGGAAGAGGTTCGTTCCTAATCATTACTATTTAGGGATCTTTATCAAAAATTACAAAGTCTTTATCAAGAATCTAGGAGTGGAGGATTATCACAAGGAGATCAAGATTGCCATGATTGGAGCGAATGTTGAGGAGGATTGGAAGGACACTATGGCCCATTGTTGAATGGTTTGGATAGGGAGATAGCTAATGTGGTAGAACTACAATATTAAGTAGAGTTAGAGGACATGCTATATATAGCTATGAAGATGGAGAGATAGTGGAAGAGGAAGGGAGCAACTAGATGCCCATCTGGTTCTTCTGGTCCTAAATCTTCTTAGAAACCGAAATCGAATAAAAATAAAGGTGATGTGGTTATTTCAAAAAGTAGAACTGAGCTATCGAAGGGAAGAGAGAAAGTTGCTAGCAAAGCTACACTCAAGGCAGAATTCCAACCCCCTAGAAATTGGGATATCAATTACTTTAGGTACTTAGAATCGGGACACATTGTTTCTCAATATCCAAACAAAAGGACATTGATCTTAATGGAGAAGTGGTGAGTGATAGTGATGGTGATTATGATGACATACTGGAATTGGAGAATGCTAGTGATGGTGAGAACGTGGAGTATGCAATAAGAGAACTGTTGGTTACACGACGAGCTCTTCGTGCTCAAATCAAAGTGGATAACTTGGAGCAACAAAGGGAGAACATATTTCATACGAGAGGTCACGTCAACAATAACATATGTAGATCTTGGAGCAACAAAGGGAGAACATATTTCATACGAGATACCAACTCACAAGGTATGTAGTATGATTATTATTAGGGTTGTTGTAACAATGTGGATAGTACTACATGTGTTGAGAAATTGGGGTTAACTATGCTAAAACATCCTAGGCCTCACAAATTGCAATAGTTGAATGAATGTGGAGAGGTTAAGGTGAATAGACGAGTGTTGGTGAGTTCTCAATTGGGATGTATCAAGATGAAGTGATGTGTGATGTAGTTCCTATGCATGTCGAGCATATTTTGTTGGCAAGACCATAGCAATATGATAGAAAGGTATGTATGGTGGGTACAACAATAGGTAACACTTCACTAAAGATTGGAAGCCTATTACTCTAGCACCGTTAACACCAGCACAAGTTTATGAAGATCATATGGTGGGTACAACAATAGGTAACACTTCACTAAAGATTGGAAGCCTATTACTCTAGCACCGTTAACACCAGGACAAGTTTATGAAGATCAACTCAAATTGAAAAGTAAGGAAGAAAAAAGATTGAGAGAAAGGGAAAGTGGGATTGATATTTCAAAACAAGCAAGAGAGAAAAAAGTGAAGTGGCTAATTGTGAGGAAAAAATGGCAAAGCTACAAAGGAGTATAGAAAAAAATCCTGTGAGATGAGAGAAAACTCAAAAGTGAATTTCTTTGCAAAAGGGAGTGAGTTGAAGATGGCGGTAGTTGAGAACCAACCTATGATCTTGTTGGTTTATAAGGAATCACTCATAAGCTTTGAGAAATCTAAAACACCCCTCCCTAGTTTGGCCGCTTCTTTGTCCTAGAAACTCAATGACTTGTTTTCTGAGGGTATATCTAGTAGGCTACCACCCATTCGAGGCATTAAGCATCAAATTGACTTTGTACTTAGAGCTGTCATTCCAAAGAGGCCGACTTATCGGAGTAATCCAGAGGAGATCAAGGAACTTTAAAGGCAAGTGGAAGAATTGATGAGTAAAGGATATACAAGGAAAAGTATGAGTCCATGTGCTAAAACAGTGCTACTTGTGTCAAAGAAAGATAGGACTTAGAGGATGTGTGTAGACTATCAAGCGATCAATAACATAATAGCAGAATATCGTCACTCTATAACTGGTTAGATGATATGTTAGATAAGTTACAAGGTTCATGCATATTTAGTAAAATAGATTTTAAAAGTGGTTATTATCAAATTAGGATGTGAAAGGGGATGAGTGGAAACTGCTTTTAAGGCTATGTATGGTTTATATGACTGGTTAGTCGTGTCATTTGGACTTACTAATGCACCTAGCACGTTTATGAGATTAATGAACCATGTCTTGCGTGCATATATAGGTAAATTCGTAGTAGTTTACTTCGATGATATCTAGGTATATAGTAAGGATTTAAACGAGGATATAGGACATTTAAGATGTGTGCTTGTGGTCTCAAGATAAGAACAATTTTATGCTAACTTCATAAAGTGTACATTTTACATGGAAAAAGTTGCATTTCTTGGTTATGTTATTAGTGCAAAGCGAATTGAAATATATGTGAAGAAAATCAAAACTATCAAGGAGTGGCCAACACCTAAAATTATAATGTAGGTAAGAAGTTTCATGGTTTAGTTAGCTTTTATAGGCATTTTGCTAAAAATTTTATCACACTTATTACACCACTCACGAAGATTGTAAAGAAAAGTGTAGGATTTCATTGGGGCATTGCACAAGAACATACTTTTAATATTATTATGGACAGGTTGTACATTGCACCGATTTTATCATTACCTAACTTTAACAATACCTTTATGATTGAATGTGATGCCTCATGAATGGGTATTGGATGTGTCTTGATACAGGAACGGAGGCCAATAACTTATTTTAGTAAAAAGCTAAGTGGTGCAGCTTTCAACTATCCTACATATGATAAAGAGTTGTATGCACTTGTTCGAGTTTTGAAGACATGACAATATTACCTATGGCTAAAGGATTTCATGATTTACACCGATAATGAGTCCTTGAAGCATTTAAAGGGTCAAGGTAAACTAAATAAGAGACATGCAAGGTGAATATAATTCATGGAGACATTTTCATATGTTATTCGCTACAAACAAGGTAAAGAAAACGAGGTATGTACTTCTTACTTCTTTAGGTACTAAACTACTAGGATATAAACATGTTAGGGATAATGACTCGGACATTTCTATTATATATGAATCATGTGACAAATGTGCAATAGATAGATTCTTTAGGCATGATGGATATTTATTTTGGGAGAATAAGTTATGTTTACCTAGGTGTTCAATGAGAGAATTGTTAGTACGTGAAGCACATAGTGGAGGTTTAATAGGTCACTTTGGGATTAATAAGACTTTGGATATGTTAAAATCACTTGTAAAAATGTTAAGTATAAGGTTTTACCTCATGATGTGTCTATGGACTTTGTATTGGGTTTACCTAAGACTAAGAAAGAAAGAGATTCCATATTTATAGTGGTAGATAGATTTAGTAAGATGACTATTTTATTCCATATCATAAAATCAATGATGCCATTAATATTGCGGATTTTTTCTTTAAGGAAGTAGTGCCCTTACATGGCTTACCAAGAGTATAGTATCGAATAGGGATGTTAAGTTCCTTAGTAATTTTGGAAGGTTTTGTGGGGTAAGTTAGGAACTAAGCTATTGATTTATCCTTCTAATGGTAAATTCCTCCACCCTTAAGCATTATCCACGTCTACCACTCCTTTAAGACTTCAAATATGTAGTATATTATCCCTAAATTTCATATAAACCATCCAACAATTGGTACAAAATCAGAATTTAACTAGAAGAAACACCTCCTACTTAACATGTGATGACTTGTCACTTTAACATCAAATTCCTTCAATCTTAAGGCCTCCATCATGTCTTCTAAAGCCTTAGAACTTTATATTGGATAGATATATATATCTTATATGTAACGACCCAGATTTTTATAAATTTAAATCGTTACTAAACATTTCACTCGATGATTAAATAAACATAACAAACACCCCCAACGTGAAAAATTTGGTTCTACGAATTATAAATAAAAACATGTAGAAAATATATCCAAATAAAATTCATTCCAAATAATAAGATCTACGTGATAAATAAACCAAACGAACACTGAAAAAAATAAATTCATAGTCACGTTACATCGGATTATTTATTTAGTTCCATGAATTTGGCACCACGACGCACCTCATCGCCCGCCAACCAACGATCCGTTCTAACCTGTGAGTAAGGAAAAAAATGGATGAGTATATGAGAATACTCAATAGGTTATGAATTAATGGTGCAATCCCAAATAAATTATTTAACTCATACGTCAAGAAAAATCATACCGTCATCATATTCTTAGAAAATCGGTAAGAGCTCAATACATATCATATCATATCTTTGATACCAAATGGCCATATCATACATAACATAACATAACATATCTTTAACTTTCATAAGTATAATAATCTATCAACATGAAAGAAAATAATTTAAACGGGATAAAACAACTGCACCTCAATATCCTACATCGTCGATGAAAAGAGTTCTTTTGTTTTGAAAGAAAGTAATAATCTCACGTTCCACAACCCTTTTCTTTGCTGCTGTGTGTGTATATGCGTGTTTGATTTAGTGAAATATATCGTAAATCTTTTACTCCCAACTTAGAGCACTTATTTTAAGGTAAACAATATTAATTCCTTAAAAAACGTGAGATGTACATGTAAACAACTTCAAACTTTCTATCAAATCATATAGTCACACGATTTTCCATGTAATTGGCTCAAGTTACTCACGTTTATAACTTTTTTGTTTTCTTTTTTTTTTTATACGAAATTCTTATTTAATAAAAATTAACTAACCACTTACCATCAACATATGCTACACGTGTCACTCAACTTAATTAAATAAATATTTTAAGACAATAACTTTCAACCTCGATAACTTGGGCCTCGCTTATTCGAATTAACTTGTTCTCGAGCTTAATATGCAAGTTTAATTACGATCCATCCAACGAGCCCAATATCCATATACTTATCTTTGCTCCATCAATATCTAAATATTTGACCCATATAAAAATAAATTTAATATATAGAATAATTAATTATTTTCCTTTGAACATTTTGGGACCTTACATTATAAGTCACATATACATCCAAATATAAGAAAGGAAAAGTCCAATATGGCTGCATGAAGCCACATCCTGCTTGGACACCTCATGCTTGGAGATACTTGTCCTTTAATCACCAATTTCTTCATCCATAAGTGTCAAGCATGACCCCAACCATTAAGACTCTTTATATAGCCCCTAAATAGGACACTTAACCCCAAATTTGTCCTCAAGTTATCCCCAAGTGAAAGAGAAAGCAAAAAAGCTAAAAGAAAATAGAAAACAGAAAGCTGGGAATTAGGAGTTCTGGGCAGCTCAATTAGTACATTATTTTGAGGTATGTCTTTATTGTTTTTATTGTTTTTGAGAGTTTTATAGCCTCTTGAACCTCTGGACTTGATTAAGATCGCGTTGGGGGTGTTTTGATAATTTATGAAGGCAAAACAATAGGGACAATTAATTACAAGAACTTGAAAGAAAGCAACATGGATAAAGATGTGGTTTTCTAGACATGAATGGGTTAACCTTTGATTTTAAGTAATCCCTTGGGTATAACTTATATCTATCAATATAAATGTTTTTATACAAAAGTTAGAAGTATAGAAATGATCTTTAATAGGTTAGAATCCAATTTTTGAAAGTCTAGTTCAAGTGAAACTCAAAATAGCCATGAGGAAAATTGTTTGATTTTGTGTCAGTAAAAAGGAATGTCTTCGAAGCTGTAAACCCTTCACTTGTGACAAATTTATGACATGATTAACTTTACATACATTTTATAGAAGTGTGATAAAATTTTTGGAATTATTGTATAAAGTTAAGGGTGTGGAAAAGGATTGAAAAAAATACTTGGACAACAACGGAAGCCTGAAAACAGATTCTGTCCATTTGTGTATTTAACTTAGATTCAACCTTTACCTATCCATTAATTATCTCTTAGGCATGGAAAATACATTTTAAGGAGTGCTAGGTTGTTAACAACAATTGGATGATGTTGACGTTCATAATTGCACTCGAGAAATAGTGTGATTTATGGGACTAGTTTGCAATGCAATCGGTAACTTGAATTGATAATGTCATCTAAATTATTTTGGCATCAATGGACGTACACGGGATTGTGTGTGTGTGTTAATATTATTAAATTGAGGATTATGTTTAATATTAGATGGTAATACAGGTGATTCTCCGACTTTAAGTGAAAAAGAGAATTGATTTACACTTCGTAGAAGCGTGCGCGCACACACATGGGCAAAAAGGTAAGTAAAAATCCATTTGTAACTACAATGCAAGAACATAGTATTTGTGATATAGTAAAGTCGGGATTTTTACATAACTTTGATAAGGAGCTCATTGTATATCATATGATCGTTAAGCATGTGGTTTCAGAATATATTGACATTGGTTTTGATTAAGTATGTCATTCACGAGCATTTTTATCTTCATGCATGACATACGTCCATAGTTGAAAATCCAGCTTGCACAACATGATTGTAAAATTGATTTTTTCTCATAAAATATTTTATTGACCACTACTAGGGCACCGAGGCGTGTGAGACATGCTTATGTGATATGTTTTGGCACCACGGGTGATACTTTCTGGTTGGTTGCAATGTAGATAGGGGATGAGTTTTTGGTGATCATAGGAGGGTGGACCACTCGATCGGGTAAGATACTTTTAGGGTAATCATATAGGTAGTTAGGGGATGGGCCTCTAGTGGTCACAAGAGAATGGTCCATTCGCCGATATTGATGTCATATTGGCCATTTGATTATTGATATTGTGTAGAGCTCTATCCAGTGCATAGTAGGTGGGTTAAGGGCCCAATGAATGATTTCAATGAAGTTACTTCTAGTTGATTTTGATGAATATTTAAGCATGATAGATCCCTAGCATAAGGTTTAAAGTAAATAGCATTGGGTCAGATACCATTATGAACGATACCCATTTCATGCAAGATTCTTG
>CAIGRS010188981.1:0-23266 GCA_903798395.1 Fraxinus floribunda | reverse complement strand
GATTAGGGATTTGAAATTGTAGTTGGTGGATAGATGGGTTAGGTATATAATTAATTTAATTTTATAATTATTATAAATTTAATTTTTCACCTGATTTTTGAAAAAAATACTTTTATACCTTATATTTGAATTTGAAAGTTTAAAGGTATGATTTTGTGTAATTTGCTCTTAAATAGTACTATGTGATAAATTAAATAGAGATAAAATTAAGTCATTCATTTAATTGGACCACTCATTTATTGATACATTAGTGCCACAGAAACTGATGTTAAATAACGTTACTCAATTTTCAATGCACAACACAATCTTCAACTTTTTATCTTACCTCATGAAACCTAGAACTTCAAATACAAGGGAGATTAGTATATGTTGGATTAGGTTGGATACCTAACAAATATATTTTACATTAGATTTTTGAGGTTCGGTTTCAATACGGTTTAGCTAAAAATAAATTGAAAAAAATTTCGATCAAAGTAATCACACATCTCATGAGATCAATCATTTTTACGAACATTTTAATCACGTGTTTCATTAACTTTTCTTAAAATTTACTAAAATTTTAATTTGTTATCAAAATCGAACCGAACTCAATTTTAAAGGCCAACACAATCAAGAAGAAACTATAATCTAATTATTCGATTGAGCATTAGAGGATAATACTATTTTTTTTCCCCTTTTTTTCCTTTTTTTTTTTTGGCGAAAGAAAAATGATAATCAACTTCAACAAATTCTGAACCAAGGGAAAACCTTACCTTTCGATGTGGCGTGTGCTCATTGGGCAAACAAAGGGAACTGGTTACACGTGTGATCCAAATATTGGTTAATGTAACGTGGAATGAAACTCGAGTTTTTACAACACAACTTCACACAAGCCTGCCAAATCGTACACAACTCCTACACGAATACTCTTACATACTTAACCTTATATACATACATATACAATTAAAATATCTGATATAGTTGTATTTCGCCGCGGGTATTTGGAATTGCGACATGGAGAATTTAATGAAATTCTGGGGTTTTGATTTGGTAGCATTGAGGGGGTTTGTGTTTTCGATATTCATTTTGAATTTTGTGTTTTCTTGCCAGATCCTCTTCCTCCAACCACTTGTTGCTGCTTTAGGTAATCTGATTTCTCCTTCATATATTGCTTTGTATGTATAGATATATGTGTACGTGTGTAGCATATTTGTTAATAGCTTTTTTAATCTATATGAGACTATGAGTTGCTGGAATGTTGGGTTTTTGTGAATTCAGGAATTGGGATTTTAGCTGAGTTTAACCTACATTGTTTCAGAAAGAGGAAATTGTTTGAAGAAGAATTGAGTTGGATGGTGCTAATAAAACGAAGCTATCTTTTGAAATTATGGAAAGAGCACTTATTGGTTGTGTCAAAATTTCAATACACCTGGGTTTCATCTACTTCCTTGCCCCAGCTCGTATTTCCTTCACCACCCCACCCTCATTATTATGCCCCCTTTCCCTGCCTTACTCTCCGCCTTCCATCACATTCTCGATATTGTTCGACTTGTACTCCGCAGAATGCTTCAATAGAATTTAGAAAATGCATGAGAATAGGTTAATATAGTCTCTCTGATGGTGGTGGCGGGAAAGGAGGGCAGGGAAAGGGGAGGATTGGTTGTCCTTGTTGTAGAAGGCGGGGTTAATTTTGCAAAAGACACTTCTTGAATAGGTTCAAGAAGCCTGATGGTTGAGTGATGAAATAACCAAAATCTTTAAGGGAGAGTGTCAGTAGGAGGTGAGGACTGAGGAACGGGGAGGTAGACTATTTTTCTCATTTGCTTCAAATGTGTCCCCTAAAACTTGTGTGGTTGCAAATATTTACAATTTCTGGAATATAT
Organism: Fraxinus floribunda; assembly: GCA_903798395.1. Classification (NCBI taxonomy): domain Eukaryota; kingdom Viridiplantae; phylum Streptophyta; class Magnoliopsida; order Lamiales; family Oleaceae; genus Fraxinus; species Fraxinus floribunda. Next base: position 21,404 of record CAIGRS010188981.1, on the reverse strand, counting down.
TTTGATCATAAACAGGTCTTGGCAGCCTGATCAATGAAAATCAGCTGTCAATACATGCAAATTAAGATGAATTAAAAAAATTGAAGAATTATGTGAATCTTTACAACTTCTGGATTCTCCCAGTTTTGCGTATGAATAACATAATTGAAGGTTGAAAATTTGTTCTTGGGTGGGTGCCAATCTAACAACCTTTTTTATCGATTTGAAAGAGATTGATGTTCTGGAATTTGTATTTAATTTTGAATTGATATCTATATAGCAAGTGACAATGAGCATGCCTTCATTCTTCTGTTTCTGTTGAAAAAGACAAAAAATTCAGCAGTGCTAATAAAAATTCATGAAATTAATGTAGTTCTCTTGCGAAGAATTAACCTTTCTATGATGTAATAGGTGAGATCTCTTCTTTTTTCTTATTTAGTGACGAAGATGCTGAAACTATGGTCTTTTTCCCCCTAGAACCATGAAGATCACAAGTGAAAGAATTAAGTGACTATCAAACTGAAAAGAAGCACTGAAAGTTATAAATAACCCTCCTTTTGTGTATAAAACTTGTGGAAGGTGAACGGTTAGCTGAATTAATGATTATTTTTTGGCCCCCCAAGATAATTGGATATTAAAATGTTAATTGTTGCACTCAGTGCGTGTCTTTATGTTTTGATCTGCAGATGGTCAACCTAGTGATGCTGCTGCTCTTTTCGAGAAAGCTTCACAGAGTATAAAAGTTAAGAAATATAGTGAAGCACTCGATGATCTTAACGCTGCTATAGAGACCGATCCTGGACTTTCTGAGGCATATTGGCATCGAGCATCTATTCTTCGTCGGTTTTGCAGGTTGGATATAGGAATTTTTGTTGATGCATTTTGAAGAAAATTGAAATTTTGTCCATGAACAGACTTTTTCTTGGTTTTCTTTGTCAAACGCATTTAGTTGTCCTATGAAATATATTAGGCACTCAAAGATAATGATTTCCTAACAATTAGTGAGTAGGTATCTAACAAATGCCAGTACTAAATTGGAGCTGATTGAGTTTTCCTGAATTTGGACTGCTCTTACTAGTTGTATAGTTTAAAATCTCATGGTACTTCCTTCTATTCATTATTGAAATGTATCATAGCGGCATCATTATTGATTTTGCAGTTTGTAGCCCTGAGTCTGTTCCTCAATTTATATAACAGTTCATTTCATATCAGATCAAGTAGTTTAATAGATCCGTAGTGCTTCCAAGAAGTTTGCTCCTCAATTGTATACAATGATTTGAACGACAAATTATATAATATTGTAAAGTTTTTGGGTAATGTAGATATGAGGAATCAGAAAAAAGCTACAAAAAGTTTCTGGAGATGAAGCCCAGGAATTCAGCAGCAGAGAAGGAGCTTTCTCAATTATTTCAAGCTCAAAGTGCCTTGGATTCAGCTAAGAGCCTCTTTGATTCAGGTGACTTCACGAAAGCACTGGAGTTCATTGAAAAAGTTGTGCTTGTTTTCTCTCCAGCTTGCTCCAACGTATGTATTTGATATGTATTCATTTTTGAATTATGATTTCATTTACCGTGAAAGTTGGCTATGGTACGCTGCAATATATATAGATTCAACTTAGCCAGTGCATTATCTGTTGCTTTGTTGCAGGCCAAACTCCTTAAAGTGAAACTGCTATTAGCAGCTAAAGATTATTCCAGTGCTATATCTGAAACGGGATATATTCTCAAAGAAGATGAGGATAACTTAGAGGCTTTGCTGTTACGTGGCCGTGCCTATTATTATTTGGCAGATCATGACGTCGCTATTAGGTATGTTTTGAAACACATTTATGATTTCCTACTTCTCACACTCACACCCCTGAACCATGCCCAACCCCACTCCAAAGCAAGAAAATGCAATAGAAATAAGATGGGAAAAACTAAAGAAGTAATGACTTTTTAAAGTTGTACTAATTTTTGAGGAATTGAGTTCTTACATTTTCTTCCTCAGGCATTACCAGAAGGGTCTTCGCCTAGACCCTGAGCATAGTGAATTGAAGAAAGCGTATTTCGGATTGAAAAATCTGCTAAAAAAGACTAAATCTGTAATGTGTTTAGTTGCTTAATGTAGCAATTCATTTTTATTCGATGACGTAATATTGATCATTTCTCAAATGTAATATTTTTTATGCAGGCAGATGATAATGCAAGTAAAGGTAAGCTTCGTCTTGCAGTGGAGGNAGTTGCTTAATGTAGCAATTCATTTTTATTCAATGACGTAATATTGATCATTTCTCAAATGTAATATTTTTTATGCAGGCAGATGATAATGCAAGTAAAGGTAAGCTTCGTCTTGCAGTGGAGGAATATAAGACTGCCCTTGCCTTGGACCCAGACCATACTGCGTATAATGTACACCTTCATCTTGGATTATGTAAGGTCTTGGTGAAGCTTGGTAGGGGAAAGGAAGCAGTAACAAGTTGCTCGGGAGCTCTTGAAATTGATGAAGAGCTTATTGAAGCTCTTGTCCAGGTTTCTACTTTCGTTATAACTTTATTTTTCTTTGATAATAAAGAAAAAGTGCATTAAGATGCTTCCTAGTCTATACTGTCTATATTGACCTGGTTAGTAGTTTTCGAACTTTCTTGTTGATGTTATCTTGGTTAACTTTTCCTCAAATGTTCCAGAGGGGTGAAGCCAAACTTTTGGTAGAAGATTGGGAGGGAGCTGTAGCCGATCTGAAATCAGCAGCTGAAAAGTCACCTCAGGTTTGTCCTGCATAACTTCGTGTCAGAATTACATTTTTATTTCTTAAGATGTTTCAACTTTAACAATCGAGCATCATTGCAACTTTACGCAAAAAACTGATTTAAAACTTCGAATATCATGTTGAAGGTGATGTTCTAAATCTAAGATGTTAAATTACACATATATGACTTCCTGTTTTACATCTTTGCCACCAAACCAACCTTGCCCGAAAGGCCGAAACAGAACAAGTAAAATTGGAAAAGTAATAGAATTAATTCTTTACAACTACACATGTCAATTTGAAGTGCATATTTTGTTGGAACAATTTAGGTTTCTCTCGTTGAATTTATATAAGAAACTTTAAAGGTAAACATGCTTTGTTTATGTTTTCCAGTTTTTATTTACGCATGAGCTCTTCTTATCTTTTTAATCATCTTTAGTATAAAACTTGTTAAATTCTAAGAGTGTAATGCTGGAACTAGGATTCTTGAATGCATACACATTAGAGTCAATTGGATGAAATGGAAAAGTAGTTACAAGGAATCAAGAATTTTATGTAAAAATGTAACACACTTAAGAGGAAAACACTTAAAATTCATCAGAGTCAATTGATGAAATATGTGATTGAAAAGTTGTAGGTTCCATAAAATATGTGGTTAAAATTAATTTTTGACTTTGACTTAAATTAAAATTTAGCCCCTGCTTGGGCTCCATTAAAATTTTAATATATTTTTCTCTCTCTTGTTTTCAGCCGCACATTCAAAAAAAATAAAATATTACATGTAAATTTAAAACTTTTCCTTATTTTTTAAACATATTTTTCCCTAAAAGTTAATTTTTATGGAGCCCAAACAGGGGCTTAGATTTTAATGTCCACCAAATGGGGACTTAGTTTGTTATTGCTAGTCTATGAGGTCTCTAACCATAAAAACACCATAGTAGTGTGTCACAAGGACTTAATTCATAGGATTCTGGCTTTTAATGTATTTTGCTTTATCTATACTTTTTTCCTTGTCTTATTTACCACTTTAAACATGTGATTTTTGTTAGAATGAAAAGTGTTAAGAGATTCAAAAATTTTCAATTCTCATATATCATGATTATATGTAACACGAAAACACTTATTAGTTTAAGAAGGCAAATATGTCCGTAAGATGAACATAACAGAAGTTAGAATTTTAAGATGGATAAGTTGTTATCTAAAATGTATAAAATAAAAAAATGATTATATACATCAACAAGTAGAGTTAGGATCGAATAAGGATTTAGGAAATGACAACTTATTGGTTCGTGCATATCTTGTGTAGACCTAAAGAAGCTGCCTTTTACAAGAATGATGTGATTCCTGTGGAACTTGTTAGGAGAGAAGTAGACCAAAATTAATTTGGTTTAATGTGATTATGAAGGATTTGATGGCTTTGGATTTTCCATAGAAAGTTTAGTGAGATGAAGAGGAGTCATGTAATTGATCCAAATTTACTAGGATAAGACTTGTTTATTGTTGCCAGTTGCCATTGTATATGAGGCCTCTAACAATTAAGAACATCATAGTAGTGATGAGTTCGATTCAAAAGTGTTAAAGATTCCAAAAGTTTCAACACTGATGTCTAATGTTGTCAAGTTGTGCCTCCATCAAATATCTTGCTTCAAGTCTTGATTTATGGAATAAGAGTAGTTTATGTATTTTGATTTTTCTCGTCAGCTAAGATTGAGCTGCTTGTACAGTCTAATCCCTTGCTTCAGTAAAACATTACGAAAACTTGCTTGTTCGGCACGGTTTATAATCTATTTATAATTGGTCAAACTTACTTTCTATTCACACCTTTCGTAGGACCCATAACTACACACTTATCCACCACTCAAATTTATCTATTTATAATTTAAACTGTTTATTAACACCTATGAAACAAGCTTTCAGTTGAGTGACATGATAGAATTGTTGTCAATTACACAAAAATCTCCTTTTTTAATTTTTACGGTTTTGTTGTTGATATACAATTGCTTTTCTTGTGGATGTACTCTAATTTCTTTTGCATAGCCATTAGCAGTTTAAAATTGTGAGCTCTACAGGATATGAATATTCGTGAAGCACTAATGAGGGCCGAGAGGTCTTTAAAATTGAGCCAGCGGAAGGATTATTACAAGATTTTGGGAATTTCGAAAACATCGCCAATGTCGGAGATTAAACGGGCTTATAAGAAGCTTGCTTTGCAGTGGCATCCAGATAAGAATTCTGACAATAGAGCAGAAGCAGAGGCCAAATTTCAGGAAATAGCAGCTGCATATGAGGTTGGTACTTCAGTAATCTGTCTTCTTTTGTTTCTCTCATTCTCCCTGGTTTTTCGCTTCAACCTGTTGACGATCCTGCTCATTTTCGTTTCTATGATACTATGATATGCTACTATACTATGGTACCATGTTTTACAGTCCTTATGGCAAGACATCGTGCATTTAGGCAAGTCACAGCCATGTCCCTAAGATTGAAGAATTATATTGTGACCATTTGACCAGTAGATTCTTGATTAAATTGTTTTGACTACATTAATGACAGCCAGGCAAGTACCTCAGTGCAAGTTAATTTGTAAAATGTTTTTTTATGACTTAAGCATAGAAGTTCTATGGAATTAATCTTACTTATTTTGATACGAGTTCATGACTATGCCTGAACTCACTTGGGTGTGTACTTTTTATTGTTTGTTGGAGCCACCAGTATAAACAATTTCAGTGAAGCAGATCATTACTCTTTGTTCTGTTCTACATTTTCCCCTTCATTACCCCCTCTTGTAATCCTTTTTCGTATGACGTAGACATTAATGGAATGAGAACTTTGACACTGCAGATTCTTGGTGATGAAGAAAAACGTACCAAATATGACAGTGGCGAAGACATTGACGAGGGTATGGGAATGGGTGGCGGAGGATTTAACCCTTTTGGAGGAGGGGGCCAGCAATATACATTTCACTTTGAAGGAGGATTTCCTGGTGGGGGCTTTGGTGGCTTCCAGTTTTGACCTCGACGAAGTTTGGAAATATGTTTCACTAACAGCTCTTCTGCTGAGATTCCGGAGACTATTTAGAACAGCAATTTTGTCTAACCCCTACACCTGCAATGCACACCTTAATAGGCAATTTTTGCATGCTGTCCAATTACGAAAAACTCTTATTTGAGGAAGTTTAGCTCTGCGTGGGATCTACATTCTGAAATTTGAAAGATCAGAGTTGATTGAAGGACAATGAAAACCTTTTATTTGAATTGTAGTATGTGCATATATAATTATTTTATGGAGTTTTGTGGAAGGCCAGTGGAACATATATCCCTCTTAATACAAGAAAATTGATATGTTGTTTTTAATACTTGAAGCCAGCAAAATATTGTTCAAGCGTGAAGGTTCTGGACTCGTGATTCAGTTTCTTGTGAATACTATTGCTCTATTTGCTAGTTTGAAGCGTCCATCAAACTATCTCAAGTTGAAATAAAATTCATTTCAGAATAAAGTGGCAAAACAAAGATTACGAAAGCTGTTATTTATAAAAGAATTTCAGTGATTCTTGTACGCATTTTTGGGGTTCGACCTTGCTACAAGTACAAAGAGAATTGCCAGACTGCATTACACGGGGTAGGTGGTGCGCAATCATTGGACCTTGAACAAAAAACAGTTTTATTCTAGTCATTGCACAGGCGCCATCTGTTTCCCTGGTAATCTCCTGTGAACAAGGGGCTTAACTCTTGGGGTTTTCATAACGCAGGAAATTAGATATATTTAAAACCGAAAACATTCGTTGCTTAAAGACAGATTCTTACATTTAAGAAACAAAATTAATTCGTCAAAGACAAAGAAAGCAGGCATACAAAGAACTCCATTAGCACAAACTGTTCACACTCTCAAAAACAAATTGCTGCCAAAACAAGAATGAGACTGGACATTGCACGTATTGCATGTTGGGACAGAAGAGTTCCACCAGAAGTATCGGCACGAGCAGTATCATCGGACGGGGAAGAATTTGAAGCCGCCTGTTTTTCGGGCTTTACTGGTGCAGGAGCCGGCGGTGGAGGTACAAAAAGGCCATGCGGAAGGAGTACTTTATCAACCTGATACACGGCTAGCAGGTTATCAGTGTACACTGTATTGGCCACTGTTGCACTAACCGTATCGGTTGTTATGTTCACCTGATTCCCAGTTGCAGTGACATTGAGTGGAAATTGTCCATCATTACCAACTTGTGTTCTTAGTGGGTTGCTTGCGGTTTGGAATTGGGAGACGGAGAAATATGAAGGTAAGACATGGAATTGGATCAGCTCGACTTTCTGTTGATCGGTGAGAGAGTTTAATGTGCCTGGTTTGAGGCTTGTGAATGCAGCATCAGTTGGAGCAAATACTGTGAGACCTTGGTTTGATCTGCTAAGCTGGCTATTGAGTTGATCAGCAACTTGGGTGGCTTTTAGGAGTCGAATAAATGTTGTATATTGACGGGCCTTTTGAAGAATAACGATTACGTCGGGCGGACCAGGAGGTCCAGGAGCTGGAGCCGGACTCTGCGAAAGAGTTGGAGTGGAATAAATGAAGAAAAAGAACACAATTAGGAATGTTGAGAAAATCTGCTCCATTTTGCAGTGTTTATTTTTTTCCCCTTTCTTGTTGTGTTTTGGGAAGAATGAATAAATCCTTTGGTTGAAGATGAAAGAACTCATAAGAGAGGGCTTGATTTATATAAGTGAGATTCCTTTTTTTTGGCAGCAAAAAAAAATAAAAAATCTCTCTCCCTCTCACACACTTAAGATGGGCAATGAATGTTGAGTAAGGTGAAACGTACACTTTAAGGTGGCAATAATACTTTGACAGTGTTAAGGCAGCTACTGGTTTGCTTAAAATTGGAGGAAGAGCAACTTGGATGATATAACTGGGACAATGTTACGTGTATACCCTCTTTTTGACCTAATCTTCTACATACACTCACAATAGGATGTGGAGACAACACATTTTGGAGTTTTTTATTGACGTGGCCCCCACACGCATGTGAGAGGGTGTAATATTTTCGATGCACATTTTCGATACAAATAGAATTATCCATATAGCTGGGACAGCCTATGGCCCTATTGTGTTTTGAACAGATCTTTCTATTCCAGTTTCCATATTTGTGTACAGAAAACTATGATGATAATCATTGTCTAGTTTGAGAAATCGTTACGCAGTTTGATTTCAAAGCCAATGATTGGATTAGATAAGGAAAAGGGTTAAATTAGTTTGTGCATTAGAAACATGTTTAGTACCTTAATTGGCAACTAATTCGTGCTAATGATGTTGGGACATCCGGTTACTTCACAACAGAATAGGCGGTCTGAACTCTAAATTTTTACAACTGTATATATTATCAACCAGAGTCCTCCTTCTGTCGCTTATAAGTTATAATTAGTCACCATAAGATATTTTTTTTGGTACGCTTCCTAACTATGTTGTAAAGCAAGCCAATTTGCAATAGTCCGGCGATAAAATTTATACCACTTGTTATGAATATTAAATCCAAGAAAATATGATAAGATAAAAAAGAATCACATAAGATTCAATGTGGAAACCCAAATCCAAGAAACTCACTGGCAGATGCGGAGAATTCACTATAATTAATAGCAAAAAAGTACAAAAAGATCTCGCGGAGACTCAACTTATTTCAAAATATGCAAGTCCCTCTCTCTATAAACTAGATTCTCTTACTTTGATGTTCTTTCAATGCTATACAATATTTTGTTATGGCTATTCAAGGCTATATCATGTGGAGTATATATAAGAGCCTAATTTTGGTGTTTTGAATGAAATAGAATACAAAATTGAGATCAAAATCGAATTCCTACATAATAGGTGGTGCCCCGACGCTAGGGCTGGCATCCTAGAGCCCCTTGCTGTATCAATATTGTGCTTTTGGTGCCTAGGCACCCCCTTTGTTTCAAGCACTCCAAACGCGTTTTTTATTCATTTCGAAGTTCTTCCAATCAAACTCCCAATCTTTGATAAATTTTGACCCCTCTTCAAATCGGACTTCCAAACCAAAATTGTTTATGCCTCATTTATCAATCAAACTACCCAAACCTAATTCGAATAGGAATTTGGGTTATTCTCTAACACTAACTATAACCTCAAAGTATTTTGTTGTGCATGTTTATTCAACTGCAATCGCGCGAGCATACAAAATTACAATATCGATCCGTTTACGTTGCTTTCTTGGTTATGGTATCAAACATAAACACTATCAATGTTGGGATCAAATCTCAAAGCGACTTCATGTTACTTCTTGCGAACATAAAACGTTTTCATCCATGTTGCAGGTTTACGTGTCTCCTATTTTACTAATCTCTCTATTGAGTTGTTCTCTGGTGATGAATCCATTAGTAAGCTCACTCCAGTTTCTACTACTACACCTCCTCTCAGTGGGGGATTTAGTGTGGGGGCAATGGGGTGCCCCCACAATCACAAATTCTTACTTCAAGATTTTGCCGCCACGATTTTAGTTATAGAAATTTGCCCCCACAACTCTATAAACCTAGCTTTGTTCTGCCCTCTCCTGACACTATAGTTGAATATGTGGATCCTAAAGCTACTGTTAATTCTGAGACTTGTTAGGGAAGTGATGTCCTTTTACGTCACTCTACAAGGGTATGAAACCTTCCTACCCATCTTCGTGACGATCATTGCTTTTCTACTATTTGCTCTCTACATGAATCTCATACCTTTTGCAAGCCCCCTTGGCAGAAAGCAATGGCTGAAGAATTGCAATTCTAAAAACAAGCACATGAGATGTTGATTTACCTGTAGGAAAATCATAGGGTGAAAATGGGTTTATAAAATCAAATCACTTTGGGATGATTCATTTGATAGATATAAAGTTGGCTTGATTGCAAAATGATTTAATAGGGCTGGACAAAACATCCGAATTACACCTGAATCGACTTGAATTGAATCGAGCATTCTTCTTAAGTTAAATACCCGAATGTGTATCTGAACCGAGAATTGATGAATTTGGTTCAATTTTCGGTTCTAGACCAACAACCGAATCTTCGTAATTTTTTAAAATATTTTACATTAAATAACTCAAATTATTTTAATTTTTTTTCCAAATAAATTCACCAACTAATTAATTGAGCCCAAAAAATATTATTCTCGTCTTTCATTTGCCAACTAATTAATTTAACCCAAAACAAAATACGATTTTCATATTTCTAATTTCTAGCCAAAGCCCAACTTAATCAAATTGAAGATGCTATTTATGAAGATTTTGACATTTTAAATTGGTGGAAGGTCAATAAATCAAGGTTTTTGTTTATTAATTGTGATTTTTCAAATATTTCTTGTAGACTTTCTTAATATGATAAATCAAGCAATGAATGATTAATTTAAATGGTTGGTAGGTACTAGCAAATTTAAAAGTATTTTATTTATGTAATATCTCATTTTTTATGTAGACTTCGAGACTTGAAGTAAAGGAATCAATGAGCTGAAATCATTGATATTTTAGTATTTTTATTTACTTTCTGGTAATTAGTATACCTTGTTGAATGAATCTTATTATAGAATTTGTTATTTGTATAATTTTAAACTGGATTACGTTAATTCGTAAGAGTTAAGATTGAACGTGGCATTAGTTGAATTAATGTAGTGTTGTTGTAAATATTAAAAAAAGCAATTATGCTACGGAACCATAATTAAATTTGGATTTGATGGTTCCATTTACTAAATACCAATACTTCTGTAAAAGTCTAATTGTTATTGCTGCAACAAAACACTGGCATCTATTTCAAATGGATGCTAAGAATGTTTTCCTTAATGGCGATCTCACTAAAGAAGTCTATATGCATCCTCCTTCTGGATATAATCATCCACCAAACACTGTTTATCATCTGTCTTGAAAAACCTCGCGAGCTTGGTTGGCTAAATTTAGTGCTACTATTCTGCAACTTGGTTTCACTTCTAGTTCTTACGACAGCTTCATTTAGTTGCAAATTGAATGGATGTATCACACATTTATGTGGATGATATGATTATTACTAAGAGATGATATTTTGGCATTCATGATCTCCAACAATATCTCGGTCAAGAGTTTTGAAATGAAAGATTTGGGCTCGCTTACTTACTTTTTAGGTCTTGAGGCCACGTCTAGCACAAATGGGTATTATTTATCTAGAGCCAAAAATGCCTCTTATTTAGACCCTGTTTGACCACCGTTCTTTCAAAAGAATGAGTTTTTGAATAGTAAATTTTTGGAGAATATATGGTTGAAAATGAGTAAAAAATTTTGGGTTTAAGCAAAAAATATTTTATTGTGAGAACGTAAAAATGAGTACGAGAAAAAAAAAAGGAGTTTTGAAAGAATGACCATCAAACAGGGGCTCAGTATCTTTGGATAGATTAACAGACAACAAAGCTACCTCCGCCCCTCCTGAAACTAATGTAAAGCCTGCTCCTATAGACGACACGTCTCTTGGCGATCCTACACTATATAGATAACTTGTTGAAAGCCTTGTATAGCTCACTGTTACACGGCTACATGTTGCACATGCTGTTCACATATTTAGCCAATGTATGGATGCTCTTTGTTCATCTCACTTTGCTACCATTCTTCATATTCTTCATTAAGTCAAAGGCACTTTCTTCTATGGCTTACACATTTCACCTGTACAACTGAGTGCTTATTCAGATGTCGATTGGGTGCGCGATGTCACTGATAGACATTCCATAATGGTTTTTTCTTCTTCTTATTCTTGGTGTAGTAAGAAACATACTGTTGTTTCTGAGTCTAGTACTGAGGCGGAATATAGAGCTCTTGCAGATACCACAAATGAGCTTATTTGGCTTCAACGGTTATTTAGTGATATGGGAATAAGTCATTTTGGTCCTAAGATCCTTTATTGTCATAACATAACAAACTAATTAGAGGAAAACTATAAGTTTAAGAAGGAAAATGTGTCTATTTACGGATGCAGCAAAAGTAAGAATCTTAAAACAGATTAGTTTTCATCTACAAGCAGATAGGATAGAAAATGATTATATACGTAAACAAGTAAAGATAGTATGAATTAAGGATACATTAGACGAAAGACGAATTTAGGTGGTTGGGATTATCTTGCTTAGAACCAAAGAGAAGGGGACCAGCAATATTGATTTCACTTTGAAGGAGGATTTCTTGGTGGGGGCTTTGGTGGCTTCCAGTTCCAACCTCGAGGAAGTTTGGAAATATGTTTCACTAACAGCTTTTCTGCTGAGACTCTGGAGACTAGTTAGAATAGCAATTTTGTCTAGAATAGCAATTTGATCTTAACGATGTTTAAGTAACAAGGGTAGTGATAGCATTTTCTTAGGAACTGATTTGTTGTTGGAATTTTGTATAGAAAATTAGTTTTGACCAATTTTTAAATGATTATTTAAATGAAAATTGTTAGTTGGTGAATGAGAAATTAAGTCCCTATTTGAGCCTCATTTTGGTAAAAAAATGTATTTTGAAATAGTGATTTTTTTGGAGAATGTGTGGTTAAAAAAGAAGGATTTTTTTTCGATTTACGTGTAAAATTATTTTATAAAAAAAATATGTGATTGAAAATGAGTTTTTAAAAAAATGGGAGCCAAACATAGGCTAAGTCAATATTAAGCCACTTAAATGCATGGAAATAGTTGAAAAATCTTGTAGAAATTATTTGGATGAAAAGTTGTGTAGTTTTGGAAATAATATTTTCTGAAAATCACATTCTTTTTGTTAGAGACATGTATTTTTCAACAAGACAGACATACCTTCTCATTAGGTTGGGTCTTTTCAGACATAACTTTCCTACAACTATATATAGATTTCATGTGTTTGGAATTTCATTTAATTCATCATTGCATTTTCATGTTGATCCATATTCATTTCAAAATAATTTTAACATTTATTTTGAGTCAAGTTTCATATAAAGAGAGTTCAAAACATAAGTATGTTTGTTAGTCTATGTAATTTGGAGTGCTTCTATTGTGGAACGTGGTCGTTGTATCTTGGGAGACGAATGTCGAAAAATCGTTAGCACACATGCGGGGCATTATCATCTTAAGGAGAAAGAGTTGAACTCTTGTTTCGATCGAATTCATATTCAATGTTTGATTGGCAATAATATGTTGTTGATGCTTGGCGGAGATTTTGCCGGGGTGATGTACGTAGGATTTGGACACCACTGGACTTATAATTCAGTTTCTTGTGAATACTATTGCTCTATTTTGCTAGTTTGTAGCGTCCATCAAACTATCACAAGTTGTAGAAATATTCATTTCAGAATAAAATGGAAAAAGAAGATTTACGATAACTGTTATCTGTAAAAGAATGTCAGCGATTCTTGTATTCATTTTTGGGGTTATAGTGTTTATAGGGCGGGAATCAAGATATATTTAAAACTGAAAACAATTGTTGCATGCATATTGACAGATTATTACAGTTGAAAAAAATTTAATTCGTCAAAGATAAAGCAAGCAGGGGTACAAAGAACTCCATTGGCACACATTGATCACACACTCAAACATAATGCTGCCAAAACAAGGACGAGACTGGGCATTGCATGCAATGCATTTTGGGACAGATGAATTCCACTAGAAGCATCGACACGAGCAGTATCATCAGACGGGGAAGAATTTGAAGCCGCCTGTTTTTTGGGCTTTAATGGTGCAGGAGCTGGCGGTGGAGGTACAAAAAGACCATGCGGAAGGAGTACTTTATCAACCTGATACACGGCTAGTTGGTTATCGGTATACACTGTATTGGCCACTGTTGCATTAACCATATCCGTTGTTATGTTCACTTGACTCCCAGTTGCAGTGACATTGAGTGGAAATTGTCCATCATTACCAACTTGTGTTCTTAGTGGATTGCTGGCGGTTTGGAATTGGGAGACGGAGAAAAATAAAGGTACGACGTGGAATTGTATCAGCTCGACTTTCTGTTGATCAGTGAGAGAGTTTAATGTGCCCGATTTGAGGCTAGTGAATGCAGCGTCAGTTGGAGCAAATATTGTGAGACCTTGGTTTGATTTGCTAAGCTGTGTATTGAGTTGATCAGCCACTTGGGTAGTTTTTAGTAGTCGAATAAATGTTGTATATTGACGGGCCTTTTGAAGAATAGTGATTATGTCGGGGGGACCAGGAGGTCCAGGAGCTGGAGCCGGACTCTGCGAAAGAGTTGGAGTGGAATAAATGAAGAAGAAGAAGAAGAAGAACACAAGTGGGAATGTTGAGAAAATCTGTTCCATTTTGCAGTATTTTTCCTTTTCCCTTTCTTGTAGGGTTTTAAGAAGAATGAATAAATCCTTTGGTTGAAGATGAAAGGACTCAAAGGAGATGGCTTGATTTATATTGCGTGGGATTCCCCCCCACCCCCCACCCCCCCTTTTTGTGTGCAAAAAATAAAAAGAAAAAGAAAAAAAATCTGTCTCCCTCTCACTCACACACTTGAAAGGGGCAATGAATGTTGAGTAAGGCGCAAGGTGAACTTTAAGGTGGCAATAATACTTTTGACAGTGTTAAGGCAGCTACTGGTTTGCTTAAAATTGGAGGAAAAACAATTTGGCAAAGCTTCTACTTGTAGAAAACTTTCTCGAGAAAGTTACCTTAATTGGTGTTTTGGAAACTAATTTTCTTTTTATAGAAAAAAAAAAAAAAAAACTTCCCCTTTAGCTTAAAAAATATATTTTTATAAAATTAATCAAACGGATCCAAAAACAGATTTAGAATTTCAAAAGCTCTTTTTTACTTCTCAAAGACCTGCCAAACGTTCGAACATATTTTTTCTTCAAGTTTCCATGTTTGTGGACATGATAATCATAATTTAGTGTAAAAGAAATCATTATGCAGTATGATTTCAATGTCAGTGATTGGATTAGATAAGGGAAAGGGTTTGATTAGTTTGTGCATCATATTATTGGATGGTATGCAGATTAGATCAACAAATTGGGGCCTCCAATTAGTTCATGTGAAACATATTTAGTACCTTAATTGGCAACTAATTTGTGCTAATTAATAATGTAGGGACAACATCCTTTCGATCAAATCTTACTTTTCAAGTTTTCATGTTCTCAGGACAGGAAACTATGATGATAAAATGATTGTGTGTAATGCTGGAGCAAACCTGTATTGTTCTAGTGGAAGTTCTTCATTTATCTCATGTATACATCTCGTCAATCCTGCTATAGCAACATTAGCTTGTGAAGTTTGAGCGAGGGAAGCAAGAAATGGTTGGTGAATACCCCCACGAGGGGAAAACCCTATGGAATTCTGTTAGAATAAGGTAACTCGAATTCTGTTTGACCCGGCCCGAAAAGCTCGCGATATGACATAGGTGATGAAACCAAAATTATGAGAATTTTTGGGGATCAGTAGTGGGCTATGGGATCGGGCTGAGAGTACCAGTGGTATGAACCTATTTTATTATTCTCGCACACATATATATGTTGTATGTTAGGGTTTCATTGTATTATAAGAATTATCCACTAAAACACATACCTCTTGTACTTATCTTTAATATGGTGGTTTTCTCCTCCTTTGCCTTCGATTTTCTTCGTCTTCGATTTTCATGTAAATTTGTATGTGTTTCGTAACAAATTCGTAGCCTTGTATCAATTTTCATCTCTCCACATTTGATATTAGCGGAGCGTCTTGTTCCTACGGCTTTTGAATTGATTGGTGTAGGTTTCTAGCATGGGTTCAAGTCACCGACAAAATTGCCGAGACGGAGACTACTTGAGAGACGTTACTCGTCGATTCTTAGGTCAACGCGTGATTTGTTTTCGACCAAACAATTGTGGCTTAAAACGTTCATGGATGAAAGATTTTGAGTTGATTTAATCATTGCTCTTCATACTTGGGGAGACTTTACTCCATTTTTTATTATCTCTCTTGTTATGGTAAGATTAGATTACAATTGTTAACTGTGAGAGTAAGTAATACGAAGTAGTTGTTGACATGAAAGGCCATTAATTTGGAGCAAATAATCCAAGGAAGATCATTAATTCAATCTTCTTCACGTATTTGAACAGTCCGAATGGTACATGGATCATTGAGAAACTTAATTTATTGGTTTGAATTAACAGATTACCCTTTTAAATAATCTTAATTTCTATTCCACTTAAATTTCTAACAAATTAGTAAATGAATAAATTAAATGAGAGTTAATAAAGACTAATAAGATTTTGGCTAAGTAAAAGGGTTTACTTATAAGTAAATTTTGAAGTCGTTTAAAAAAAAAAGTAAAGTTTGAAATAAATGTTTTTCTCATTCAAAATTAAAATGAATTAGCTATTTGATAGTAAATTTATGGTTTACTATCATATTTATGCTAAATGCTATGTCTTTGAGGTTAAGCTTGTTGATGCTCCACATCTCAAAAAGTTGCTTGGGTTGGAGACAAGGGAAGACCCAGCACAAATGTTCAGTCCGAGCGGACGTTTTGATCGCTGCTGATCGTAATTCGAATTATAAATGTTGTTGTACGTAGGACTGGGCATAAAACCCGTAACTCGAAAAATCGACCCGACCTGACCTGACCCGAAAACAGGTCGGGTCGGTTCGATTCGATTTAGGGATAACATGGGTCGGGTCGGGTAATTATTTTTTTAGAATACTTGTGGGTTGGGTTGGTTCAGCACAAACCGACCCAACCCTTTCAAAGCAAAACCCTGGCTTCATCTTTACATAATCAGGGCCACCAAATTTTGGATACAACATTTGCCTTTGGTTTAATGTAATCAACGCCACCATGTTTGGTTTAATGTAATCAACGCAACCAAGGTGAGTCGGGGAGTTCAGTCTCAGAGTGGGAGTAGGTGGTGGTTTGTTTTGGGTGCGGGTGGAGGACACGGAGGCGAGAGGCGGATGTCGGGGAGTTCAGTCTCAGTATCGATGAAGATTTTACGATGCTTGCGCTGTTTCTTCTTAGAGGAGGGCTCGGGTTGGGATCCAGGCAGAGGTTGGGTTTGGGGTTCGTGTGAATCGAAGTTGGGTTCAGTTTCCATGGGGTCCTTCTCAGTAATGGAGTTCATAGGAAGCTGACTTGCGTTTGCGTTGGTGCTAGTAAGGTGAGTTGGGGAGTTCAGTCTTAAGAGTAGGAGTAGGCAGTGGTTTGTTTGGATGCTGGCTGGGTGCTAGCCGAGGACACAGATGCGAGAGGTGGTGGTTTGTTTTAGTGTGTGTCCTCTGTGTGGTTGTTGGTGGCAGGACCCAACCCGACCCGATTCGGGTTGGGTCGGTTTGTGGCAGGAGCCGGGTCTGGTAGGTTTGTAGAAAAGCTCAAAATCGACGATTTCAGGTCGGGTCGGTTTATGGGCCAAATCCGACCCGGTCTGACCCATGCCCACCTCTAGTTGTACGTTATCTACCAATCAAATAATATTTATTGAATAACAATTTGAATTTTAAAAATGGGTCCAATCATTAATTTTCTTTGTTCGATTTGTTAATAATTTTAGTCTAACGGAAAAAAAATGACCGTTAAAAAGTTGAATTTTAGTTAAAAAGTTTTAAAAACAATGAGGGAATATATTAATTATTTGATAAAAGAACATATAGCATTTTGTTACATAAAATGTCACAAATGCCATAGTGGTCAATTGCTTTATAATTTCAATGAAGTTCATAGGTTCGAATCCTCTAATTGCACCAATTTTTATAATAAATATATGTTCCAAAATGGTGAAAAATTCTAACCTAAAATAATTGCCTAAAAATTGCTATATTTGAGATTCGAACCCAAGATTTCGATATAATTATAAGGTACTCCAACTAACTGGATCCACCGGTGGTTGGAGATGACATTTGGCACGTGATAGATATCTTGTCTTACTTGTAGTAATATAGACATTGTCATTACTCGCATTTACCTTGCGGGTAGCATACTTTCTTTAGTCGGAGTTGTATGTACTATATTGATTTGTATTTATATTCCACTTGATAATACTATCACTATTTGTAAAATGTGAATGGACATGATAACCTAGTTAAAACGTATCTAATACAATATTCGTGTCTCCAACAAACTTATCCCAAAAAAAAAATAAAAATGTTACTATGTGTAAGCAAAAAGAAATTCTTTTAAGGTGAATTAATGAAAATGTTTAAAACCAAAAACTTAAGAATATGTTTGGCAAGTGTTTATAAACATTTGTTGAAAGTCAAATTATTTTTTATCCACATATTTCGTGAAATTCAAAAGTACTATCAATTTAGAATATCTCTTAAAAACTTTCTATTTATAAGGAATATTTTATGCATAATATAGAGCATTTTTAAATTTAGAGAGTAAAAATTTTTACATACTCCAACAATGGTCTCCATTTTGATTCATTTTGCTTTTAAAAAATATATTGATTTTTCCTTATCCGTTTTTAACATTTCTTATGTTAATGACCAATCAATTTAAGCCTTTAGTTTGATCTCCATTATTCCTAAAATATATTTTTTCTCTTCTTTTCAATTATACATTTTTCAATAAAATAATATTACACGCAAATTCAAAAAAAAATTCTTATTTTTTAATCACATATTCTCCATCAATCTACTATTCGAAAATGTATTCTCAACAGAAAATGGGGCTCAAACAAGCTCTAAATGTGATTTTAATAATTTTAGAAGTACTTGAAATCCATAGCTTATTAAATGTAATTATTGTAAATTAAGAATAAGAGTTAAACTTATTCTCTATTTTAAAAAAAAAGTTGAAATATTCATAGAGTTTATGTTTAAGCATCGACTCTCTAAAGTATGAAGCATCTTGTATTTAAAGAATCTCTTTGAGATACTCTTATATACTACTAATTTTTATCGGTTTATAACACTTGCCAAACATATGCTTGCTTAAAAGTTAAAATTAGTATGACAATGGAGTGGAGTTGCCCTCTCCGTCTCTCATCCAACCAGGGAGGGAGTTCCAAAAGATAGGGTTGGACAAAAACTAAAGTATCTTCAATTTTTGTGATTGTTTTCCTAATCCAAGGGTTACAACGGGTCGAATTGCTCGTCAGTTAACAGTCTCGACTTGATCCATGGACTGCTCGAGCTCATATTGAGATGAGCCATGATCAAATCGAGTCGAGCTCGATTTGTTCATAAGACGAGTCATCTTGAGCTCGTAGGCCATGAACCAACTCGTGGCTTGTGGACCACTTCATATGATCGTTTGACCCAATGATCACACGTTCAATTTATTTATTTTTTTCAAAAAAGGGTCCTTTTTTTCTATTTAAACCCTTCCGCCACTTCATTTTTATCTATTCAACTCTACCTTCTCAATTTACAACTGTTAAAATTTTCATGTTAACATTTTTATTGTGCAATCTTGAATTTAATTATATATAATTTACTTATTTGAGTTATTTTTGTCTAAATCTAGTATAAATTATATTTTTTTATCTCTAATTTTCAAATATTATTCCAAATGGATTACAACATATTGTTAAAAATTGGTGATTTAACAAAATCTTCGATGCTTCAACATTAAGTGGTGAAAATTGTAGTAAACATTAAACAATCTTTATCATAATCATCAATATATACTTGTCATGTTGTAACAATAGGATTTCATGTTCTGATGCTTGTAATGACTCTAGCGATTTTGTGGAACACCTTGAGTTAAGTCATAATTTTATTTTATTTTTTGACCAAATAAATGTTTTAATATTTGAAGAGTGTCAAATGCAAGACGCAAATTGTGAACAATCATGATTAACCCATTATATTTATCACATTCGTCAAATATTAGATTATTTATTTGGTCAAGACTCGAAAGTTTATGATTTAACTCAATGCGCCATAGTTTTACATTTAGATATGAATCCCAAATCGAACTTTTTGGGTATTGACTGCATCTCTAGCTTTTTCGAAAAATTGTGAAACCCTTTTTGATCACTTCCTAGAATCCCATCTTTTGAAATATCTCTTTCAATGTCACGTTTTATTGAAAGAGATTCGGAAGATTGGACTCCAAGAAGTGATAAAACGATTTTAAAATTTTTGGAAGCCTGGAATGTTGCAATTTGTTAAAGTCAATATTTAAATGTAGATTTGATTGAAAGATGACATCTATGTGGTTCTTCGAACTTTGTGTAAATACATATTACATTTTCAGTTTTGCTACACTTATATCTTTGTTGCCAGTTTTGTTTACATCACATGAGATGTAGTACACAATTTTGCCATTGATTTGAACAATACATAAAACAATCAATGACTTCGATTTTTACACGTAATAAAATGTCAACCAATATGCGCAAATGGAATGTACAAGTAGCTTAATTCTTATACATTGCATCTTGCATAGATAGTTTAATGTATTTAAAGGACTCGAAAGATGTAGAACTCTTGATCTAAGATAAAATTGACACATTAATAATTAAAGGTTATCAAAATCTGACTTCATAATTTGTGAGTGTTGTTTATGCTAATTTCTTCAATTTTCTGACTTTTTAAAAAAAATTGTACACGTAATATCTTCATGGTTAATTTTAAGAATAAGTCTACTGGTACATAATTTTTATCCATAATGCGACATCCCATGTGAGTGTTATGTGAACCATTATGGATAAAAATTATGTACACATAGCATTTCTCTAATTTTAATGCTTTACACGTTAAAATAGCTGGTCATAACCTCAAATAAGGAGATTTTTTTTCCCCAATTTAAAAAAGGGCAAGCTCGTGGGCAGCTTGGCCATGAGGCCTACGAGCCAATGGGACGCTTCACTCACCTTAAAGCGACCGAGGTGATTAAAGAAAAGTAGTGGTGAATTGAGCTGTATTTTTGGACACGAGTTGAAATTGACTTATCCCTAATTTATGTATGCCCAATCTTGAAGCCTGAAGGACACCAATGACAAAACTCATTTTCAATTATATATTTTTTCGATAAAATAATTTTCAACGTAAATTAAAAAATTCATATTTTTTAACTGCACATTTTCCACGCAATCACGATTTCAAAATCTATCACTAAAAAAATGGGATCTAACGAGGGGTTTCAGTGGCAACAAGCTGATGGCATTTCATTGCACATGCATCTTTGATAGAATGTCCCCAAAGCGCCCTCCATTCTGCGGATAAAGGCGAAACTCCAAACCAAGAAGTCAATAATCTCACATTCTAAATTCAACGCTCTGGTTCCTGGGACGTGCTATAGCCAAGAAGTCAATAATCTCCCATCCTAAATTCAATGCTCTGGTTCCTGGGACGTGCTATAGGGCTCGGTTCAAAGCCAGGCCCAAGCACACATGGCGCCCCCTATTGGAGGGAGGGCTGGCGGAAGGGGGCACCATGTTCTTGGTCCTGGCTTTGAGCCAGGCCAAGAAGCATTTCCCTAACTGGTAATTAGAGGTGTCAATTCGAGTGGTCCGGGTCGGGTCGATCCGTCAACATATGAGTCCGGTAACGATCCACATGAAAAAAAGCTCGCCCGTTATGAGTTCAGGGCCGATTCCGGGTCGGCCCACAATTTTGGACTACAACCCAGGCCCGCCCGTTGACTCATCTGGGTCGAGCCCATGCGGGTCACGGGTCGCGGTTTATTTCGGTTTGACCCGCATGATTGTATAAATAAAATTATAAAAATATAGAATTTTTCATATTTATATCAAAAAATATTTTTTTTGTAAATGTAAATTAAGATTTGAACAAAATGATAAATTCATATTTGTACTAAGAAATATTTACATAGAATTCAA
>CAIGRS010188903.1:0-10516 GCA_903798395.1 Fraxinus floribunda | reverse complement strand
TATTAAATATTTATTTATTCCCTATTTTATATGTCACAAATATTTTCAAAAGCTAGTCCAACTGTACTGAAGCATTTAAATAAATAAAATGAAACTATGTCTATGGACATGACAATATATAATAACTTTTTTGGTTTAGCTATGAGATTCATATTGTTCCTAATGGAAACCTGAAGATAAAACTCAAGGAAGAAAAAGCTAATCTTCATTCTTCCATTCAGTGCAAGAGCCAGCAAATCATACTCCTCCACATACCAGAGCTCCGAGACTGTAGCCTAACATAAGCAACATGAAAGATGAAAAGCTACACATCTTAAAACACATTCAATCAATGTGAATGAGATAAAAATCTAAAATTGAACTTGAAACCAGGGAAACTCAGCAACAATATTATCATAAAGAAAATGTTTATCAGATTAAAAATCGAAGAGACGTCTTGGTTTGAAACTCTAGTCCAACTTGATAATAAACAGGTTTGTAACTAAAACCTTTATGCAGTAGATTATGTCAAACAAAATTCGAAAACAATAACCATAAACGAAACAGCTAACAGGAATGCCAAAAGAAATGGTGAAGAAGCTGTCACCCTTGTGTACAAAATTCCCACCAGAAGAAAAGGAAGAAAGATCTAGAATTCTAGTTATCAAGTATCAGATTTAGTATGACCGTGTCAGGTCCTACAATATCACCAACATCTACTTTGTTAAAATAGAGATCTAAGTACAATGATTCCATGATGAGGGATTTAACTGTTTACTAGAATGAAATGCATTGTAGAAATTTCAAATAGAAAACTACCTGATGTTCACGAATTTTATCATTCGGTATCCTTACAAGCTCATGAAAATTTTTGAGTGCTGAACTATTATTTCCCTCCTATATAAAAAAAGAATGAAAAACAATGACTAGCAATCCTATAGAGGGGCTGCCTAATTTCATATCATTTCTTTCTTGTTTACACTGATAATACACTTCCTGTGTATTCTTTTTATTAATGAAATTTCCTGATTATTTATCAAAAAAAAAAGAAATTTCAAATAGAAAACTACCTGATGTTCACGAATTTTATCATTCGGTATCCTTACAAGCTCATGAAAATTTTTGAGTGCTGAACTATTATTTCCCTCCTATATAAAAAAAGAATGAAAAACAACTAGCAACCAAGGATTAATAAATTGAAACAAAGAGCAAATCAAAGTTTTATGTTATCAAAGGGAATCATCCACATCAACTTCGGTCATTTGGTTGGCAACAAGGAAATGAAGAATTGCAACAACCAAGTGTGTGCATGGTTTTCATACAACAATCAAATCATGTATGGCATGAGTTATCTCAATTGGCCATTTGTGTACAGGCGTAAATGAGAAATACAGGACAAGCTAACTAATACATGTGAGTGTAGTGAATCTAATATGTTGTGAGATATCTCTAGACGCAGATCACACAATACTCAGATCTGTACCTCAGACAACTTGTTAGGGTGACCCAGAAGCCCAGCAAATGAAGTGTGGAGCATTGCCTTATCATACTTTAGGAGAAAACCACTGCAAGATTAGAAGATATTGCACAAAAAAAAAAAACTTGTGGAAATTGTAGAAAACTGCGACTCCTTTAACTTTTATTGAGGAAACTAACATGTAATGCTACCCATCTAATCATGGCCAATCCAGATTTTTTTTTATAACCACGGATGTCAGGGTCAACTTGAGTGTACCTCGAATAATCCCACGAGACCTTGAAGTTTACGGTCGGGTACTCACTTCAGTGGCCCTAAAGGGACTCGAACTGGTGACCATTGGGGAACAAACTCAAGACCTGACCAATTGAGCAACCCCTCAGGGTTAATGGCTAAGCCAGATTTTAGATAATGATATTCAGATTTCCACAATGAACTAAATAACAATAATAATAATTTATAACACAAAAACAACACAACAAAAAATTACATAAAGAGAATGGGACCACTTTTAGCCCCCGTTTGCCTGCCTTTGGCCTTTATCCCTCTTTAATTTAATTTTTAACCAAATTTCAACCCAACCTTTTTGATGACAGTGGGGCTCATATCTACACCCTTTCTAATCGCTTGGCAGATGATACCAACATCCAAGGGACCGTTGGACAATGTAAGGACATTACCACACCCCACTTTCCCTGACAAATTACAAAATTACCCCCCAATGCATAGCCCCCATTTTGGCACCTAATGTTTGTAGGGGTATGACGGTCTTTTAGCTAGTGTAAAAATTTCCATTGATTATTATTTGACCACCAATTCTGCGTGTCAACTGCAATGTCAGAATGGACATATGGGGCCCGCACGTGGTTGAAAATCTGGCAAATAATGAATTTTAATGGAATTTAAAGGGGGCCAAACTGTGGCTTAGGCACACAGGCTTTTAGACTTCAAGATGTAATCTTAGGGAGAACCTAGATGAAGGGTAAAAGAAGCCCAAATGCTGTCAAATAGAAGTCAAAGCCTAAGGACAGAATCTTATTAATGTCATTATAAGCCTGCAAATTATATTTAAAAGCTCTTAAACCTTCCAGTCCTAGTCAGATTAGAATTCTAAAGTTCTACTAGTATTAATGAATGCCACAGTTAAAGTAATTTCAATATTAACTTGATAATATTTACATGATATCTCATATAAAAGCAAGGAACTCATAAATAAATATCTGAAAATGAATAGATTACTGTTAGGAACTACAGAACTGCATGTACAGTCACTAATGATATCTTAATTGTAAATTACTAAATTTGTCCAACAGTACATAGCTTCTAGCATTATAAAATTCGATATGTGAGTAATTGGTCATTGAGACACGTTGATAGAAGCATAATGATGACATTCATATAGCTGGAAATACAAAATTAATCAATAACATAACGAAAGGGAATCAGTCTTTTTGGTGACCAAATTTCTATTTCCCAAAACTACTTCATTTACTTGGCAAGGAATATTGTTAACGTGAATGGGAGCTTACAAGTTGCCTTTCTGGAGAACGTGGGTAAGCACTTCTAAGTTTAGCACAAATTGTTACTGGATCTGTACCAGAGACCATCTACACAGGATAAGAATGGGCAAAAATTATTAGTAAGAGATTCGATTATCATTCAGGCACTCACAATTCAAAAATCCAGTCATTCACAAATCTTAACACATTTCCAATGGGCTAAATAGCTATTATATAAGCAGCATAATCTACTGGAACAAACAACCGAACTAGAAAGAGATATATTCCCAGCTAACCTCGATTACTACTATTAGATTGATATTTGAATTTCTACTTAATCTGAGGTAAATTTTAAGAGTAAAAGCTTTCTGAAGGACAGGTCTATGATGAAGAAAAGCAACACGACGTAGGTCATGAAAGAAGTCAAATAAAGCTATTAAAAGGTACCAATTTAAATCTATGCTGGTATAGTTAAACGATTTGCTCTCTAAGGGGTGCTCATCATTTATTGTCATTGATAATTAAACAAATTAACTGCCATCAAATGCTCGATATCTTGTAAATTAAATGTCATCCCAGTTCAATATATCATGCAGGCTATCATAAACCCCAAAATATAAGGTTTTGATGGCTTACAATGGCAGACTCAAATTTAAAATAAAAAATATGGAAAAGAAGAAAAAATGGAAAAATTTCCCAAAACAAATAAGCATCACCACTTGCAAGAAAGGTAACGGATATAATGTGTAAATTGAAATAAGGGTCCGACTGCATTATGGAGAGAAAATTGGACTTAAATGCATAGATCCACCTAGCTGACCCCATCCTCCTGTAACTCATATCTAAAGAATCTTTTTAGTTTATATTTTGCTTGTAAAGTAGGCAAAGAAACTGAAGACCTTTGAGCCACAGACCCTCCTAAGTCCCAATATGGCATGAACAGTGTACATTGGGAAGTGCCGGAAGGCTGATACAGTTGAGAGAGATTAAAGACATAACCTGCCAACGACCTAGTAGCACACCAGTTGAAGTCAAAACCAACCGATCTAGGATAATATGTAATGGGCACAGATATCATCTGCTACAGCTTTTACAGCACTAACCTCAACTTCAATCTGGGAGTTGAGAGAGTTATAAATGGAGCTGTGTTTTGGTAAGAGTAAAAGAAGAAAACTTGAAGATTTGGGCCAACAGTATGATTACCTCCTCTTCTGCAGCAGGCACAGGAGCTATGTGATGTGATGTATGGAACATGCTAAAATGGTACATGCTAGAGTTTTGAAACCAGATTGCTAACAAATAACCATCCAAATAACAGAAAAGGATGCAAAAACAAAGCATTTCTTTGAATGCCCATAGTTAAGGTTTTATCGCTTTAGAAAAAGCTTCTGAGAACACTGGTATAGCTCAAGGTCAAAACACCAAAGAGAAAAGAAAACATTGATGTCAAGTGGTAGGTATGAAGCACTGATGTGTTTTACCTTTGTTTAAGTACGGAGAAAATATACTTTTCACAGCCTCTCTGCAGAAAGATCAAGGTAAGCAGGAAATCAATCATTTCAATTATGTAATAAGAAAAATGAAGTAACAGCATGCTATATATCATACTCTTGCAGATTATACTACACAGTTCATACGCTATAACAATACAAGGATAGTCATATGGGCAAGGATTCAAATTTAATACCATCAAAATCTGACATGTTCACTACTCGTTACAGCAACCTTGGGAGGTAATAACCAAGGACATACATAATATCCCAATAGGAAATTTAAATTGTGTCCTGAAATACAAATAACTGGTAGGAGTGTAACGTTTTCCTACACATAAGGTGACTCTAACTCCATCAAAAAAGTCCAGAGATCTTGAATACCTCTCCCCTGATGCCAACATTGGTTTTGAGATGAATACTTTAATGATAGCATCAGAGTTAATTATGTGAATGTCGACTTCAACCCATTTTCATGTTTATCTCCTAGGTTTGTGTAATTGTTGCACCTTATTCTGATTTGTGCCACAACCATTTACATTTCTTGGTTGTGCCAAAGTGCACTTTGTTTGATAATAAATATTTCCACAGGCCACGGCTGTATGCATCAGGAAGTATTAGAGCATGTCCCTTTCTAGTTTGTGAGCCTGGAATTACGCTGCTCAGTAGGAAATAAGTTTTGAGATCCCATTTCATCGCCATATTTCTCAGCAGTCACCTAAGGGCTTAAGGTTTTTAGTAAAACATGACCACAAGTTCTCCCAACAGATATATTACCTTTCAAAAAAAACAAAAAGTTCTCCCAACAGACATATTCAAACAATCGAATTATACTCTTAAAATCCGAAACCTTAATTAGGGATTACCTAGATTAAAAAAATTCTTTACATATTCAGCTTCCATTTGCACAACCAACCACCTTCATCTGTTACAGAACAAGCATTCTAATAGAGAAAAAAACAAACATCCACATATGAAAACCCTACTAAAAAGGCCAGTTTTCTTCTCGCTTCAATCAAACAAAGGCTTTCTTGTTTCTTTTATACAACACAGCAATTGATGACACATAAAGCTGTTATACAACTCACGAGATTGGAACGGAGTACTCTGGCCTCAGATACAAAACATTTGCTCGCACTGGAGGATTTGCAGCCGACACAGAACAGGAAACCATTCATCCTACAGCCAAAAAATTAGGCCGACCTTACATTGAAAATGCCTAAGGTTAATCAAATTTTAATATTTACCTTGAGCCCGGGCATTACAGTTCCACCCTACAAAGTAAAAAGATCTGACAGTGATAAAGACTGAGAAGTTTCTCCTTGTTTTAGAAAAACAGCTCCATTCTCATCCAAATTTTTTTGCCATTTTTGCATATAGTCTTGACCTCTGCTCAGCATTTGAAATGGACAACTATGTTGCAAATACAAATGCTACTTACTCATTCTCTTTGAAATTTGTAATCCAACTGGAGTTCTTTTACATATATGAAGTAACTGGAACAAGAACTCTGAACTGCCTAGCTTTGCATTTGGAAAATAAATTATGAAACATAGTAAAAACAGCCTTTCAATCTGGCCCCGAGAGTTATCCACAAATAGATGAGAGCCTCCATAATTCCAAGTCAGACTGGTTAATGACTACTTATAATTCTTGCCAGTTATCAAAGGGAACTTTGCCTACAGAAAGTCTGCATTCAGTTGGATGGAGTTTTGCAGGTTGGAATTGAAGTTGGTTAAATCTAATTCAAATAGGGATGAAATTCATCTAATCACAATTCTGAGGCTACAAGTCCACACTGCCAAATATAGTAATCATTATGGGGTTTCCACAATAATATTCCATGTCAGCATAAAAAATAAAAATCCCCATTTCCACTTGAACTTCAGCGAGGTTATCGACTTTTGAGGATTACCCCTGAGACCGGTGTAACCCTTGGAAACCGGTGTAACCCTTGGAAACTACAATACCATGGAAGCTACTTTTGCTTGTCTTGTCTTGTCTTGTCTTGACGTGGAAAGTGTGTTTGTTAGATTATACTAATTCACTCAATTACAAGAACAATTATTTTAGAAAAGTTCCAAGGATAAATAATTTTTTTGAACTTTAGTAGTAATAGTTCAACTGGGGCGGCAAATGAGCAAAGTAAACTCTCATTGAAAGATAGAAGTAAATTTAATCAATGCTCACCCAACTTTATTTTATATTAGTACTTGTTCACTGAACAATAAAACATAACTCATTGCTTATCCATGTCCAATAGCTCACCCCTTTATCATCTGTCACCCTACATGTGAAATCAGGCCAAATGGGCAAAAGTGCAAAAGGCCACTCCCCACTTTCCCGCACCTTCATCTTCTCCCTCCATTTCCAGGACTCTGAATACATGTTCGACATTAATTGGTGTAACAAAGCCTAGTCCGTGATGTTCATGCCCATTAATCAGTACAACGGATTTGGGGCGATTTTTAAGGTTCTTCATGAATTTGGAGGCGAATTTGGATGGCAATTTTTAGGGTTCTTTAGGAATTTGAGGGCGATTTTGATCTTGTGTGAACCATGTTCTAAAAAGCTTCTTGCCATTGGGCTTTGAAGGCAGAGATACAGATGTGGAGTTGGGGGTAGTGGAAATTTGGGCCGTTTCACCGATTCGCCGGCGACGGTGATGGAAATATCGGCTCACGTTCCACTGGGTTTGCGTAAGCAAAGGTGGGATTTCGACTGAGTTTTCGTTCAATTTATGTGCCACGTGGGATTTTCGTCCGTCACTTGGCACATTTCGTTAGTTTAGGGTGATGGAAATAAGACGAGTGATCAATGGGTAAGCATTTGAATAGATGAGTGAGTAATCGGTTATATTTTGTTGTTCGGTGAGCAAGTAGTAATTTGCTCGACTTAGCTGGAGCTTTTACCTATAGTCATGGAGTAAGGCTTTCTTTCAGCTTGACTCAGATAACTTAACCTACCTTCTAATTTTTTTCATTTTTTCAATGCGCACCAAGCACTTCACCAGTTGAACCTTTTGAAGTCATTTAATCGGCCACTTCAAAAGGAAAATATTTATATACCCAGACCGTAACAACCAAACAAACCGTTAAGTCAAATTAGCATAAACTTAATAAATCCGCTCACAATTCACTGCAAGCCCAACAATTAATTAAACAAACAGTCAAATCAAATTAACATAGATTTACGAATTCCGTTCGCAATTCAATGCAAAACCAACAATAACGAACTAAAAAAGACGGAAATCAATAAAATAAAACTGATAATTACCTGAAACAGTAGGAGATTGATGAAAATTAGAGTTACGGAGAGCCATTTGAAAGAGACAGCAAAAAGTAACTGCACAGATGAACAAGATTGCCGTAACTTTTACAGAGCAAGACCACCAGTTTTTATTAATCCCCTTCGCCATTAGTTCCTGTACAAAACTTCTGCATTAATAATCACTAACCAAAACGGCCATGATTTTATTTTCTACCGCTGATTGATCCTCGAGAATGAAAAGATGTCCACCTGAATAACACACAGTCATTTCACGTGATCCTCAATTCAAAATCGAAGATAAATAATAGAAGCAGATGAGTTGGGACGACAAGCTTTTTTTTTTTTTTTCCCCTGTGTCGAATATATATGGATGGGCACCAGTATACGTTTTATTCAGTACAGTTGCGATTTTGATTTCTTTTGATAAAGTCGCTCCCTCTGTTTCGTGAACTTGTGCGCATTTTGGAAAAACAATGACTTAAAATTACTATTCTTCCCAAGGGTGTTTTTATTTCATTTCGTCTTGTTTTGGCCCCGTTAAAATTACAATTCATTTTTCTCTTTCATGTTATCAATCAATCGTTCTCTAATAAAATAACATTACATGTAATTCCAAATTTTTTCTTCCTTTTTTTTTAAAAAAAAATACTATTTCAACCATTAAAATTTCAAATAATTGAGGCATTTTTGCTTAGTTGCAGAGGCGGACGCAGAACATAAAAGTTAGGGGGGCACAATCGAACTTGTAAAGATTAAAGAAGTTGGGAGAAATTTTACACTCGAAAATTTACGTCCAAAAAAATTCATACCACATGTAATTTTGTATCTGAAAATTTACATTGGATATGACTTTTTAGGATGTAAAATTTCGAAAATTTTTGATGTCATATTTCATATAAAGTTTCCTATAATAAAATGATAAAAATTACATTGAGAAGTTTGTATCGCAAAAATAGTAAATGTTAATGAAATAATTGAAATTTTTTTTAAAAAAATGTGAGTTGGACATTTTTCTTTAAGACTCACGTTTAACATATTTTTAACCATTTTCGATATCTATTTGGACTATTCGATATGCCAATAAAGTAGTTCTCGAAATAAGATTTGAAATGACATAAACAATTTGTATATTCGATTAGCGTATTTCGATTAGCGTACAATTGTCGGAAAATTTTAAAAATTAGCATGTTATCGAAATTCAAATTTATTGTGATTTTGCCCCTGTTTGGTAGAAAATCAAATCAAATAGTAAATTTTGATAAAAGTTAAAACAGTTAAGAATTCCATGAAATATGTTACTAAAATCAATTGTTAACTTTATTTTAGATTAAAATTTAGATTTCAATCGATACCAAACACGAATTTATAATTTTTTAAAAAAAAAATTCAAAAGTTGTGGGGCACGTGCCCTCCCCCCAGGACCCCCTGGGTCCGCCCATGCTTAGATGGATGAATGAAAGTGAAAAGGGTGATAAATGGGTAATTTTTTTTAAAAGTAGGTGAGCAGACATAAACTTTTTATTTTTTAGGTGAGCAATTAGTAACCGGATGCAAAATGTGAGTGATCGATGATTTAATTAACTCCCCTATAGCACTTGGAAGATGCTCAAGAACGTACTTCAAAAATAAGAAAAATTGAATCCCGCTATGTCAACATGAATGTTATACTTCTAATATAGTAAACTCAATTTCGGAGAAAGTCAAGAAAGCAACGTAACATAAAGCTCAAGAGCTTGCCATCGTATAATTTGGAAACAGATTGTATGGTTTTGTAGCAACTGTAAATGAAGGATTTTTAGGCGATTTTTCAGTAACATGTATAGTATGACTATCGATGAAAGAGGACAATCGTCTTTCATTTATATTTCACCAATTCTCATATAAGGAGATTTATAGAAGTAACAAGAATAGATAATAAGCAAAATTTACTGTGAATAACTTTCTTGATGTATTCAAATTCTCTGTTTTAATTTCCAGTATCCCATCTTCTATTTTACATTTTTTCTGTGATAGATAGCTACGGTGAGATTTTAATGTCTCAGCTGCTGTTACCTCTTTTGACACCATGTGTTGCATGGATCCCACGTTCATTTTGAGCTTTAACAGAGTCGTCACCACCATTCTCTTTCATTTTAGAAGTAGAGTTAGGGATAAATGGGAGTTCACTTGTTGGCTGACCTTGCCTCGAAGGTGAGTCACGGGCAAGTGGAGCTAGCATTTTTCCATTTGAGTTGCTATCGGCAAGGCTGACCCTGATATTTCCGAGGCTTTACGACAACTTCAAATATGTGGCCCATATGAATATTATGCCTTGTTTGATAGAGATTAAAATCAGATTGTTAGCATATTTCGATAAAAGTTGATGGAATGTGTAATTGAAAAGTTGTGGATCCTATAAAATGTGTGATTAAAATTAATTGTTGACTTTGATTAGAAAACGATCATTAGTTTAATTAAAACATTCATTGATACAATGACACCGAAAAACTCAAAAAAAAAAGGTACAAATAAAATGAAATACAAGAATCTAGAGAGAGAAATGAATATATGTGTTTGTAACAGTAGCTCCTTGAATAAGTATAAGATCCCATCACGAGAGCATTAGAAAAAGTAGTGACCGTAACTTTTGAAGAATGAAAAGTGTCATTTTGTTTCTTATTAAAAAAAAATGATGGATAAGAAAATGTATATAGGAAGAAAATAATGGTTGTGATATGTATGTGATAAGTTTTATGTTATTTATATAATTTTTTTTAGAAATATTTGAATTTTCAAATTTTATTAGTTTCTTTTTGTTTGTA
>CAIGRS010188866.1:115000-131706 GCA_903798395.1 Fraxinus floribunda | reverse complement strand
GATGAATTCCACTGTCGATTTACAGAGACAGGCTCTAAAAATAGCCCAGTTTATGAAGATTCTTATCTGATGAATATCAATGAAAATAACGACAATTCAAAATTCAAAATACTTATCAAAAAACCGGAAAATAAAGACCTTTTTTGTTTTTGGTTTGAAAAACCTCTTGTGACTCTTCTTTTTGATTCTAACCGTTGGAATCGACCATTTCGATACATAAAAAATAATCGATTTGAAAACGCTGACAGAAATGAAATGTCACAATATTTTTTTGACACATGCCAAAGTGCTGGAAAGGAAAGAATATCTTTTACATATCCACCCAGTTTGTCAACTTTTGGGGAAATGATAAAA
Organism: Fraxinus floribunda; assembly: GCA_903798395.1. NCBI lineage: Eukaryota > Viridiplantae > Streptophyta > Magnoliopsida > Lamiales > Oleaceae > Fraxinus > Fraxinus floribunda. The sequence goes on along the minus strand of CAIGRS010188866.1, from coordinate 131,352 downwards.
AGAAGGATATCTCTGCCTACACTAGAAAAATTATCATCTAATGAACTCTACAATCATTGGGTTTATACCAACAAAGGAAAAAGTAATAATTTAAACAACGAATTTGTAAATCGAATTCAAGCTCTAGACAAAGAATCTCTTTTTTTGAATATACTTGAAACAAGGACTAGGTTGTGTAATGACAATACTACAAACGAATACTTACCCCAAATGTATGATCCTTTCTTGAACGGACCATATCGGAGAACAATAACAAAAAGCCTTTCACCTTCAATCATAAAAATAAAAAAAACTTCGATAGACAATTTCATAGAGAAAGTTGGGATAAATCAGATTCATGGTATCGTTCTTCCTGATACTGATTACCAAAAAATTGAACAGAAAATAGATCGATTTGATAAAAAACCATTATCAACTGAAATTGTTGATTTCTTAACTTTCATCAATGAATTTGGTAAAGAATCAGGATCAAATTTAAATTCGAGGGGTTTTTCTGTATTTTCAGATGAAGAAGAAGGAAGAATAGATTCAGAAAAAGGAACAAAATATGGGAAATATTTTCAAAATAGAATTGTAACTGATACTAATGTTCAAAAAATTAGTAAAAAATCGATTAGAATAAAAGAAATCAGTAAAAAAGTGCCTCGATGGTTATACAAATTAACCAGCGAGTTGGAACAAGAAGCAGGAGAAGATCAAGAAAACGGACCATTAGATCATGAAATTCGCTCAAGAAAAGCCAAACGGGTAGTCATTTTTACTGGTAACAAGGAGCATACTGAGGATACTAATCCTCCTGATCAAACAGACGAAGTAGCTTTGATACGCTATTCACAACAATCAGATTTTCGGCGAGGCATAATAAAAGGTTCTATACGTGCTCAAAGGCGAAAAATAGTTATTTGGGAACTGTTTCAAGCAAATGTGCATTCCCCTCTTTTTTTGGACATAATAAAAAAATCCCTTCTTTTTTCTTTTGATATCTCTGGGCCAATTAAACGAATTTTTAGAAATTGGGTAGGGAAGGGGTCAGCATTCAAAATTGTAGAGTATACAGAAGAGCAAACAAAAAGAGAAGAAAAAAAAGAGAAGGACAAAAAAGAAGAGAACAAAAGAAAGGAGAACGCGCGAATAGAGATAGCAGAGGCCTGGGATACCATTCCATTTGCGCAAGTAATAAGGGGTTCCATGTTAATAACTCAATCTATTTTTAGAAAATATATTCTATTACCTTCATTGATAATAGCGAAAAATATTGGACGTATGTCACTATTGCAACTTCCTGAATGGTATGAGGATTTAGAGGAATGGAATAGGGAGATGCATGTTAAATGTACCTATAATGGTGTTCAATTGTCCGAAACAGAATTTCCACAAAATTGGTTGACAGATGGTATTCAGATAAAAATCTTATTTCCTTTCTGTCTGAAACCTTGGCACAGATCTAAACTCCGATTCTCTCATAAAGATCTAATAATGAAAAAGAAAAAAGAAAAAGATGATTTTTGTTTTTTAACAGTTTGGGGAATGGAAACCGAACTTCCTTTTGGTTCTCCCCGAAAACGACCCTCTTTTTTTGAACCCATTTTTAAGGAACTCGAAAAAAAAATTGGAAAATTTCAAAAGAAATATTTTATACTTCTAAAAATTTGGAAAGGAAAAATAAAATTACTTCGAAAAGTTTCAAAAGAAACAAAAAAATGGGTTATCAAAAGTGTCGTTTTTTTAAAAAAAATAAGAAAAGAACTCTTAAAAGTAAATCGAATTCTCTTATTTCGATCAAGAGAAGTAGAAGTATATGAATCGAGTGAAACTAAAAAAGAAAGAGATCCCATAATCAGCAATCAGATGATTCATGAATCATTTAGTCAAATTGCATCTCCAGGTTGGACAAATTCTTCATTGACAGAAAAAAAAATGAAAGATCTTACTGATAGAACAAATACAATTAGAAATCAAATAGAAAGAATTACAAAAGAGAAAAAAAAAGTAACTCCAGAAATAAATATTAGTCTTAACAAAACAAGTTATAATGTTAAAAGATTAGAAAAATGGCAAATATTAAAAAGAAGAAATGCTCGATTAATCTGTAAATTACCTTTTTTTTTTAAATTTTTCATTGAAAGAATCTACACAAATATATTTTTTTCTATCATTAATATTCCCAGAATGAAGAGAAAATTATTTCTTGAATCAACAAAAAAAATTATGAATAAATCCATTTACAATAATGAAACAAGTCAAGAAATAATTAAAAAAAAAAATCAAAATCCAATTGAGTTTATTTCGACTATAAAAAAGTCACTTTATAATATTAGTAATAGTAAGACAAATTCACATATTTTTTATGACTTATCGTACTTGTCACAAGCATATGTATTTTACAAATTATCACAAACCCAAGTTATTAACTTGTATAAATTAAAATCAGTTCTTCAATATCAAGGAATCCCTTTTTTTCTTAAGCCTGAAATAAAGGATTCTTTTGAAACACAAGGAATAGCTCATTCTAAATTAAGGGATAACAGACTTCCGAGTTCGGAAATGAATCAATGGAAAAACTGGTTAAGAGGGCATTATCAATACGATTTTTCTCAGATCAGATGGTCTAGATTAATACCACAACAATGGCGGAATAGAGTTTATCAACGTCGTATGGTTAAAAGGAAAAATTTCAGCAAATGGAATTCATATGAAAAAGACCAATTAATTGATTACAAAAAAGAAAATATTTTGGAAGTCTATTCATTATCGAATCAAAAAGATAATTTTCAAAAATACTATAAATATGATCTTTTCTCATATAAATCTATTAATTCTGAAAATAAAAAGGACTCATTTATTTCTAGATCGCCGTTTGAAGGAAATAAGAATCAAGAGATTTCTTATAATTACAACACATATAAAGACACTTTTTTTGATATACTGAGGAGTATCCCTATCAAGAATTATCTAGGAAAGAGCGATATTCTATATATGGAAAAAACTCCCGATAGGAAATATTTGGATTGGAAAATTCTCCATTTTGATCTTAGACAAAAAGTCGATATTGAGGCCTGGATCACGATCGATGCCAATAGTAATCAAAATACTCATATTGTTACTAATAATTATCAAATAATTGATAAAAAAAATATTTTTGATCTTATGATTCCAGAAATGAATCTACCAAACTCCTCAAAAGTATTTTTTGATTGGATGGGGATGAATGAAAAAATACTAAAGCGTCCCATATTGAATCTGGAACTTTGGTTCTTCCCAGAATTTTTGTTACTTTATAATACATATAAAACGAAACCTTGGTTTATACCAAGCAAATTACTTCTTTTAAATTTGAATAGAAATGCAAATAGTAATGAAAATCAAAATCAAAAGATTAATGAAAAGCAAAAGGGAAGCTTTTTGATACCATCGAATAAAAAAATAAAGAATCGAAATCAAGAAGAAAAAAAAACCACAAGTAAAGGGAATCTTGGATCCGTTCTTTCAAACCAACAAAAAGATATTGAAGAAGATTATGCGAGATCGGACATGAAAAAAGCTAAAAAGAAAAAACAATACAAAAGTAACACGGAAGCAGAACTAGATTTGTTCCTGAAACGTTATTTGCTTTTTCAATTGAGATGGGACGATACTTTGAATCAAAGAATGATCAATAATATTAAGGTATATTGTTTCCTGCTTAGACTAATAGATCCAAGAAAAATTTCTATATCCTCGATTCAAAGGGGAGAAATGAGTTTGGATATAATGCTAATTCAGAAGAATTTAACTCTTCCAGAATTGATGAAAAGGGGAATATTGATTATCGAACCCATTCGTCTGTCTGTAAAAAACGACGGACAATTTATTATGTATCAAACCATCGGTATTTCGTTGGTTCATAAGAGTAAGCACCAAACTAATCAAAGATACCGAGAGCAAAGATCTGTTGCTAAGAATAATTTTGATGAATCTATTCCACCACATGAAAGAATAACAAAAAATAGAGATAAAAATCATTTGGATTTGCTTGTTCCTGAAAATATTTTCTCGTTTAGGCGTCGTAGAAAATTAAGAATTCTAATTTGTTTCAATTCAAAGAATAGGAATGATGTAGATAGGAATCCTGTATTTTGCAACGAAAAGAATAGCAGCCAAGTTCTAGGTGACAGTAATCACCTTGATAGAGAGACAAATCAATTAATGAAATTTAAGTTCTTTCTTTGGCCTAATTATCGATTAGAAGATTTAGCTTGTATGAATCGCTATTGGTTTGATACCAATAATGGCAGTCGTTTCAGTATGTTAAGGATACATTTATATCAACGATTGAAAATTCGTTGATAGTACATTTTTCCTATATATCCTCTACTATATAGGATATATGAAAGCAAATAAATACACACATCACACGTCCTGTCTTACATTTCATTCTAAATATCCAATACTAAATGAATAATGTATCAATTCGATCTAGAAATGAATCAACAGAACCTTCTTCATTTTAGGTCTAAATTCTTCGCTTTTGTGAATACGAAAATGTGCCAATCCTTTTCTCTCCCTATCTAAATCTAATTTTCAATTGGATTGATTCATTTGAATTGATAAAATTAGGAGTTCATAAAGAAATTTTGATTAGATTATTGTATATACCACATTAAAATGAATGACATTATTATTACTGATCGGTAAAATCCATATCTGTAAAAAGGGAGAGGAGGCATTTTTTTATGGTAATAAATTCATTAATTGCGGTTATTTCTCAAAAAGAAAATGAAGAAAACAGAGGGTCTGTTGAATTTCAAGTATTCAGTTTCACCACTAAGATAAGGAGACTTACTTCACATTTGGAATTGCACAAAAAAGACTATTCATCTCAGAGAGGTTTGCGAAAAATTTTGGGAAAACGTCAACGACTACTGGCTTATTTGTCAAAAAAAAATAGAGTCCGTTATAAAGAATTAATTGATCGGTTGGATATTCGAGAGACAAAAACTCGTTAATTTAAAGAGTGATATCATTTGAACTTATTCGTTTCCATTTTGATGAACTTCTTTTTACTTTCAGCAATTCATGGAAGAATGACTCGGTAAAAAACTTATGATTGCACCAACTACAAGAAAAGACCTCATGATAGTCAATATGGGTCCTCACCACCCATCAATGCATGGTGTTCTTCGACTTATCGTTACTCTCGATGGTGAAGATGTTATTGACTGTGAACCAATATTGGGTTATTTACACAGAGGAATGGAGAAAATTGCGGAAAACCGAACAATTATACAATATTTGCCTTATGTAACACGTTGGGATTATTTAGCTACTATGTTCACAGAAGCAATAACCGTAAATGGACCCGAACAACTAGGCAATATTCAAGTACCTAAAAGGGCTAGCTATATCAGAGCCATTATGTTGGAGTTGAGTCGTATAGCTTCCCATTTGTTATGGCTTGGCCCTTTTATGGCAGATATTGGGGCACAGACCCCTTTCTTCTATATTTTTCGAGAACGAGAATTGATATATGACCTATTCGAAGCTGCCACCGGTATGCGAATGATGCATAATTATTTTCGTATCGGAGGAATAGCTGCTGATCTACCTCATGGATGGATAGATAAATGTTTGGATTTTTGCGATTATTTTTTAACAGGGGTTGCTGAATATCAAAAGCTTATTACACGGAATCCTATTTTTTTAGAACGAGTTGAGGGCGTAGGCATTATTGGAGGAGAAGAAGCACTAAATTGGGGTTTATCAGGACCAATGCTACGAGCTTCCGGAATACAATGGGACCTTCGTAAAGTTGATCATTATGAGTGTTACGAAGAATTTGATTGGGAGGTTCAATGGCAAAAAGAGGGGGATTCATTAGCTCGTTATTTAGTACGAATCAGTGAAATGACAGAATCCATAAAAATTATCCAACAGGCTCTGGAAGGAATTCCAGGGGGGCCCTTTGAGAATTTAGAAATCCGACGCTTTGATAGAGTAAAAGATACGGAATGGAATGATTTTGAATATCGATTTATTAGTAAAAAACCTTCTCCAACTTTTGAATTGTCCAAACAAGAACTTTATGTAAGAGTCGAAGCACCAAAAGGGGAATTGGGAATTTTTCTGATAGGAGATCAGAGTGTTTTTCCTTGGAGATGGAAAATTCGCCCACCGGGTTTTATCAACTTGCAAATTCTGCCTCAGTTAGTTAAAAGAATGAAATTGGCTGATATTATGACGATACTAGGTAGTATAGATATCATTATGGGAGAAGTTGATCGTTGAAATGATAATTGATAATACAACAGAACTACAAGCCATCCATTCGTTTTCCAGATTGGAATTCTTAAAAGAAGTCTATGGGATCATATGGGTGCTTGTCCCTATTTTGACTCTTGTATTAGGAATCACACTAGGTGTACTAGTAATTGTTTGGTTAGAAAGAGAAATATCCGCAGGGATACAACAACGTATTGGACCTGAATACGCCGGCCCCTTGGGAATTCTTCAAGCTCTAGCAGATGGCGTAAAACTACTTTTCAAAGAGAATCTTTTTCCATCTAGAGGGGATACTCGTTTATTCAGTATCGGACCATCCATAGCAGTCATATCCATTTTACTAAGTTATTCAGTAATTCCTTTTGGTTATCGCCTTATTCTAGCCGATCTTAGTATTGGTGTTTTTTTATGGATCGCTGTTTCAAGTCTTGCTCCCGTTGGACTTCTTATGTCAGGATATGGATCAAATAATAAATATTCCTTTTTAGGTGGTTTAAGAGCTGCTGCTCAATCAATTAGTTATGAAATACCATTAACTCTATGTGTATTATCAATCTCTCTACGTGTGATTCGGTGAGACATAAAATTTCCCCTATTTCTTTTCTTTCTAGTAAGAAAGTGAAATGAGTTGAATATATATATTTTATTTTTTTATTCAGCATTCGGGTTGATGAACTAAACCAGATAGTTATATGAGTGAAATAAAACGGCTTTTGAATTTGCAGTTAAAGGGATTGAATCTCATTTCCTATGTACAAGAATGAAATGAAAGTAAATATAAGCAAAGCAGTCGAGACTGTTTACCCCAAGATTGGTTGATTAGGCATCATGGCTTGAAGCGGGTTCAAAAGATCAACTGTATGGAGTTTTTACTATCTATTAACATAGATGTATTACCATAATGGAAGGTTAATAAAAATGAATGGATGGTTAGGAAGACCAAGATACACAAAGGATTAGTAATGGAGATTCTGTAAATTATCCAACAGGATGTACCTAAAAGGAATTCAAATTGGGGCTTTAAGTTGGTAGAAACGATTAAGAAGTACTCCCCATGATTTCGATCCAGAGTATGTTCTTATCCACTGATTAAGTAAATAACTATCAAGAACGAAGTAATCTTTTACTTTGGTAATGTCCCCCTTTTCTGAGAAAGGAGAATAGGAACGAAATAAACTCGAAAGAATAGAATTGCAAAAAAGAGATCTTTTTTTATTCTTTCTTTCCTATATACCTATTTTATATAGAGAGATAGAATTCTTGTCATGATGCATGAACTAATGCAATGTCTAATTTTTTTTCGTAATGGAAAATGATAGGTTGAAATAGCTATGTGATATTCCTCCAAAAAACTCTTTTTTTATTCAAGGATAAAGTTATTTCAACAAAGAAAAATGAAAATTCTTAAAAGATGAGATCAATTCAGAAGCACTTTTATTTATTAGAAATATATATTTCTTATAAATAGCAGACAGAATTCCATTGGTCTAATTCGAGGCCTTAGGATAAGAGTTTGAATCTCTATCTATCCTATAAACATATCAAGATAAATAATGTCGAAAGGTACTTAGATTTATTTGCGACCTCTGAGGAGCCGTATGAGGTGAAAATCTCATGTACGGTTCTGTAATAGCGATGGGAACAGTGATGTTATCATCGACTATGATTATCTAACAGTTCAAGTACAGTTGATATAGTTGAAGCGCAGTCAAAATATGGTTTTTGGGGGTGGAATTTGTGGCGTCAACCTATAGGGTTTATCGTTTTTCTAATTTCTTCTCTAGCCGAGTGTGAGAGATTACCTTTTGATTTACCAGAAGCAGAAGAGGAATTAGTAGCAGGTTATCAAACCGAATATTCAGGTATCAAATTTGGTTTATTTTATGTTGCTTCGTATCTGAATCTACTAGTTTCTTCATTATTTGTAACAGTTCTTTACTTGGGGGGTTGGAATCTTTCTATTCCGTACATATTCGTTCCTGAGCTTTTTGAAAGAGGTAAAGTTTTTGGAACAATAATCGGTATCTTTATTACATTAGCTAAAACTTATTTGTTCTTGTTCATTTCTATTGTAACAAGATGGACTTTACCGAGACTGAGAATGGACCAACTATTAAGTCTTGGATGGAAATTTCTTTTACCTATTTCTCTAGGTAATCTATTATTAACAACTTCATTCCAACTTCTTTCACTGTAAAGGAATAGAATATTCTATATTCACAACTTATCTCAAACAAGAGAAAGAAACAAGTATAAAATTATTTATAGATATTTACGATATGTTTCCTATGGTAACTGAGTTCATGAATTATGGTCAACAAACAATACGAGCTGCAAGGTACATTGGTCAAGGTTTCATGATTACCTTGTCCCATGTGAATCGTTTACCTGTAACTATTCAATACCCCTACGAAAAATTGATCACATCGGAACGTTTCCGAGGACGAATCCACTTTGAATTTGATAAATGCATTGCTTGTGAAGTATGTGTTCGTGTATGTCCTATAGATTTACCCGTTGTTGATTGGAAATTGGAAACGGATATTCGAAAGAAACGATTACTTAATTACAGTATTGATTTTGGAATCTGTATATTTTGTGGTAATTGCGTTGAGTATTGTCCAACAAATTGTTTATCAATGACTGAAGAATATGAACTTTCTACTTATAATCGTCACGAATTGAATTATAATCAAATTGCTTTAGGTCGGTTACCGGTGTCAATAATTGACGATTACACAATTCGAACAATTTCGAATTCACCTCAAATAAAAAATGAAAAAAATCCTTGATTCAAAAATCATTCCATCGCTTTTGGATCCAAAAAAATGAGGTTTTTTGCTTGGTCAATAGGTTGGTTGGCGAGAATCGTGGCTTAATTTGGATTGAAAATTTATTTCTATTCAACTAATGATTTCAAAATAGAGAGTTTCAAACTCCTCTTTCGGATAAAGAATAAGAGTAGTCCAATAACTGTATCTACATCAATCCACATCACACCCATTCCAATTTAATTCAATTAAGAAGTATCCTCAAAGATAACTTCTTTTTTCCTGGTCAGGTCAACAAAGTCATGAAATATTTCGATTTATCTATTTTTTTCTATAAAATCAAATGGGTTTACCTGGACCAATACATGATTTTCTTTTAGTCTTTCTGGGATCGAGTCTTATATTAGGAAGTCTAGGAGTAGTATTACTTCCCAATCCAATTTATTCGGCCTTTTCGTTGGGATTGGTTCTTTTTTGTATATCCTTATTCTATATTCTATCGAACTCGTATTTTGTAGCTGCTGCGCAGCTCCTTATTTATGTGGGAGCTATAAATATTTTAATCATTTTTGCTGTGATGTTCATGAATGGTTCAGAATATTCCAAAGATTTTCATCTTTGGACCGTTGGGGATGGAGTTACTTCAATAGTTTGTACAAGTCTTTTTATTTCACTAATTACTACTATTCCAGATACGTCATGGTACGGGATTATTTGGACTACAAAATCAAACCAGATTATAGAGCAAGATTTGATAAGTAATAGCCAACAAATTGGAATTCATTTATCAACAGATTTTTTTCTTCCATTTGAACTCATTTCAATAATTCTTTTAGTCGCTTTAATAGGTGCAATTGCTATAGCTCGTCAATAATAAATCTTTAAAACTAGGAATTCCATTCAAATAAAATCAACGGAAAGAAATGTTATAATCCTTTAATTTGAATTCCTGTCTAAAATAGAAATGCTTTAGCTTTAGGTAGATCTATTACCAATATATTCGCTTTTGTTAGAATTGAATCGCTTGAATTATTGTTCATATTGAAATGAATCGAGATTGATAAGGAGTTGGTTAATGATGCTCGAACATGTACTTGTTTTGAGTGCCTATTTATTTTCCATCGGTATCTACGGATTGATCACAAGTCGAAATATGGTTAGAGCCCTTATGTGTCTTGAACTTATATTAAATTCAGTTAATATAAATTTTGTAACATTTTCTGGTTTTTTTGATAATCGTCAATTAAGAGGAGATATTTTCTCCATTTTTGTTATAGCTATTGCAGCCGCTGAAGCAGCTATTGGCCCGGCTATTGTTTCATCAATTTATCGTAACAGAAAATCAACTCGTATTAACCAATCCAATTTGTTGGATAAATAGTATTGATAAATAGTATTAATTATATAAATAGAAATTCGAATATTCAGAAATTATTCTGAAATTAATTCGAATTAGCAGGTTTGCTACGTGTAAGGTAGGATCGTGGTTGCAAAAACATAAGAAATCTAAGTATTTTGGCCCTCTCTCATAAACCAATCCACAAGTAGATTGATTCTGATCACTCATTGATTCGTCTGGTATCTAAATATATGATTCATTTATAAGTTTACTAGATCGAAAATTTATGACGAAAAAAATGTATAGATCCAATGTCACATTCAGTAAAGATTTATGATACATGTATAGGATGTACTCAATGTGTCCGAGCGTGTCCCACCGATGTATTAGAAATGATACCTTGGGACGGATGTAAAGCTAAACAAATTGCTTCTGCCCCAAGGACCGAGGACTGTGTTGGTTGTAAGAGATGTGAATCCGCCTGTCCAACGGATTTCTTGAGTGTTCGAGTTTATTTATGGCATGAAACAACTCGCAGTATGGGTCTAGCTTATTGATACGTTCCAGAAAACTCTACTTGAATCCATTTGATTTTTTTTACCGACAAAACCCGTGCTCAAAATATTTTGAGCACGGGTTTTTCTGGCCCAAGTGTATCTTGTCTTTACCACGAATAATTTTCCTTGGTTAACAATAATTGTTATTTTTCCAATATCTGCGGGTTCCTTAATTTTATTTCTTCCACATAGAGGAAATAGGGTAATTCGTTGGTATACTATATGTATATGTATTTTAGAACTTCTTCTAACGACTTATGCATTCTGTTATCATTTCCAATCGGGCGATCCATTAATCCAACTAGTGGAGGATTATAAATGGATCGATTTTTTTGATTTCCATTGGAGATTAGGAATAGATGGCCTTTCTATAGGACCCATTTTACTGACGGGATTCATCACTACTTTAGCTACTTTAGCGGCTCGGCCAGTTACTCGGGATTCTCGACTATTTCATTTCTTGATGTTAGCAATGTACAGTGGTCAAATAGGATTATTTTCTTGTCGGGACCTTTTACTTTTTTTCCTCATGTGGGAGTTAGAATTAATTCCCGTTTATCTACTTCTATCAATGTGGGGAGGAAAAAAACGTCTGTACTCAGCTACCAAATTTATTTTGTACACGGCGGGGGGTTCTGTTTTTCTTTTAATGGGAGTTCTGGGTATCGGTTTATATGGTTCTAATGAACCAACATTAAATTTAGAAATATTAGCCAATCAGTCCTATCCTGTGGCCTTGGAAATAATATTTTATATTGGATTTTTTATTGCTTTTGCTGTCAAATTGCCGATTATACCCCTACATACATGGTTACCAGATACCCATGGAGAAGCGCATTATAGTACTTGTATGCTTCTAGCCGGAATCTTATTAAAAATGGGAGCGTATGGATTAGTTCGGGTCAATATGGAATTATTACCCCATGCTCATTCTATATTTTCTCCTTGGTTGATGATAGTAGGCGCAATGCAAATAATTTATGCAGCTTCAACATCTCTCGGTCAACGGAATTTAAAAAAAAGAATAGCCTATTCCTCTGTATCTCATATGGGTTTCATAATTATAGGAATTGGTTCTATCACCGATACAGGGCTCAATGGAGCCCTTTTACAAATAATCTCTCATGGATTTATTGGTGCTGCACTTTTTTTCTTGGCAGGAACGACTTATGATAGAATACGTCTTGTTTATCTTGACGAAATGGGTGGAATAGCTATCCCAATGCCAAAAATATTCACGATGTTCAGTAGCTTTTCGATGGCCTCCCTTGCATTACCAGGCATGAGTGGTTTTGTTGCCGAATTAATAGTATTTTTTGGACTAATTACCAGTCAAAAATACCTTTTAATGCCAAAAATATTAATTACTTTTGTAATGGCAATTGGAATGATATTAACTCCTATTTATTCATTATCTATGTCACGCCAGATGTTCTATGGATACAAGATATTTAATGCTCCAAACTCTTATTTTTTTGATTCTGGACCGCGAGAGTTATTTCTTTCAATCTCTATCTTTTTACCAATACTAGGTATTGGTATGTACCCCGATTTTGTTCTTTCACTATCAGTTGACAAGGTCGAAGTTATTCTATCTAATTTTTTTTATAGATAGTTTTGATGAATAAAAAAAATCCTATGATTTTTTTTTAATCCTTCGTTGTACAATGAAAAAAAGAAGGCTTTTTCTTCTTCTCTTAAGTTAAGTAAAAAAAAATGAATTTGAATCGGCGCGAACCCTGTGAATCACTACAATATTTGATTCAGAGGGTTCTCATCAGTTCACACAAAGTTTTTTTTATCTCATATGCACTGTACACTTTTCTATTCGTATTCGTAAGAGTCTTTTTTGAATCCTTTTGAATTCAATTAGATGTTAATGTAAATGAACCATAACTATGTAGCCCTATTCCTAATAGATTGACCCCAAAATAGCATATCCAAATTATAAGAAAGCCAATAGACGCCACAATTGCGGAATTTATACCCTTCCATTTTATATTGGTTCGAATATGTAAATAAATCGCGAATACGATCCAAGTAATAAATGCCCAAGTTTCCTTTGGGTCCCAACTCCAATATGATCCCCATGCTTCGTTAGCCCATACTGCTCCAGAAAGTATGCCTATGGTTAAAAAGATAAATCCTAGACTAATAACCCGATAACTCCAATAATCCAATTGTTGAATAAATTGCGACCTGTAATAATTCTTCGGAGAAAAAAAAGAAGTATTTTGTAAAACATTTCTTCTTTCATTCATGTATTCGATTTCACCAAAGAAAAATGACCCATTTAAATTTAATAAATGATTACTTGTAAAAAAAAACTTTCTGTTTGCAATGACTAGAAGTGCTACTGATAATAATGATCCACATAAAAGGGCTGCATAGCCCAATATCATCATACTTACGTGCATTATTAACCACTCGGATTGAAGAGCGGGTACTAATATTGCAGATTCGTGTATTTCAGTTAAAAGACCTGAAGTAGCAAAGCCTTGGGTAAAAATAGCACTTGGGCCGATTATTGCGCTTAAAAAATTTTGATTTTTTTTGAAATACGGAACTATATGAATAAGGGAGAAACTCCATGAAAGGAAGATTAATGATTCATATAAATTACTTAGTGGAAAATGTCCCGAATAAATCCAACGAGTAACTAATAATCCTGTTATACAGAAAAAAGTCATTATCATGCCCTTTTCTGATGAATCGTAGAGTTTTATGATTTCATCGACTAAAAAGGTTATCAAATGAATTGTAATTACAATTGAAACGATCGAAAAAGAAATATGAGTTAATATATGCTCTAAGGTTGAAAATATCATAAAAATCTTAAAAAAGAGGAGTTCTTTAATTACAAGAACTCAGGAATTGAATTCATTATAGGATCTATTTAGTTTTTTTAGAAGATGGCATGCCGCCACTCGGACTCGAACCGAGATGCTCTAGCACTGCTTCCTAAGAGCAGCGTGTCTACCAATTTCACCATAGCGGCTTGTCTTGAACTCATAATAGCCTATGAATAAGCAATCGTCTAGATTTAAGAATTCAATTGGTTGCAATATTTTTTAGGAAAGATTCAAATGGATGAATAAAAATTAGTTCAAATAGGTATTTGAAGGTTCATTATTTTAGTTTAGGGCCTTAGTTTTCTTAAGATTTTCGTGTATTTTATACTCTCCTCAACTTGAACTCTTTAAAACTGGATAGTTTTATTATCCATTAATAGGATAGAACTAAAAAAAAATCCATTTTCTTAATGAATCCAAAAGAAAAAACCTATTTTGGATCACTCAAAATTGATACATTATTTATCCAGACTCTCTTCACTAAGTGTTTTTGATTTTCTTGATTGGGTTGATCGCGAGAGATATATGGGGGTGTATATAGGAATTCAGAGAAAATCAAAAAGTCAGAAAGTTACACAAAAGGGTTTCAAATTTTAATCAATTAGTGTCAATGATTTTAGTAACTAAAGATTCAAGATTTTCTATTTGCTCTTCTATAGATAGAGAGAAAAAGTGGATATAGAGAAAAAATAAAAAGTTGTATTATTGTAACAAATAGGTCGATGGGGAAAATAAGACTCCCCGCCTCGGAAATGAGAAAATAGACTAAAAAGAAAATGGAGTATCTTTTGTTTATTCTTTTGTCAACAAAAAGAAAGTATTTTTTCTTTTTTGAATTGAATTGAGTAAGGTAAACAGAAGAATTCTTATTCTACATATTTTAAGAGCAGAGCGAATTCCATTACCTATTGAGTTAATCAATATGAAATGGAATTCATTAATTTGATTTTTGAAATGAGTCAATTTTTTGAGTCAAGTCGATTCAGATTATTCCAACGTTTTATTACTTATTTTTTTTTCGCACAAAAAAACTTTTTGAATTCCCGGTAGAAAGAGATTTCCCTAAGGAAAATGCTTTTAACGCTGTCCCATATCCCTTCCTTTTCCAAATATTTTTACGAATACGCGTTTTTGATGCAGAAGTACGTTTTTTTGGAACTGCCATTTAAATAAAAATTAAGAGATTACTCATTGTTATAGCTGGATGTGAAAGACATCTATTATTCAAAATGAATCCGTACTTTCCTATTCATTAGGAATTTATTTTCTAGAAAATATTCTCGTTATAAAAAAAAAAGAAAAAAAATAGATAGGGTAAAGATATGTGAAAATGACGTAAAATATTACTAAAAATATAAAAAAGAAGAAGAATATTATTTTTTTTCTATTAACTGGTCAAACTCGGTAAAAATACGGCTAATTTGAATTGAATTTTCAGAGACTAGTAATTAATCTTTTTCTTTCATATGATTTGACCAATTGTAACTTCTTGATTTGAATATTTGGAATATTTAGCAGAATAAGTAAGAATAAAAAATTAGAAAATTATCTTTAAATTAGTGCATATCTTGATTTTTTTATTGACTTCTTTCAAAAGAGGTAAGATCCGGTGAATCGGAAACAATTAATTAAAAAACTTTTTTTATGGAACAGACATATCAATATGCGTGGATCATACCTTTTGTTCCACTTTCAGTTCCTATGTTAATAGGAGTCGGACTTCTTCTTTTTCCGACGGCAACAAAAAATCTTCGTCGTATGTGGGCCTTTCCGAGTATTTTATTGTTAAGTATAGTCATGATTTTTTCAATTAATCTGTCTATTCAGCAAATAAATAGTAGTTGTATCTATCAATATGTATGGTCTTGGACTATCAATAATGATTTTTCTTTAGAATTCGGCTACTTGATCGATCCACTTACTTCTATTATGTCAATGTTAATCACTACTGTTGGAATTATGGTTCTTATTTATAGTGATAATTATATGGCGCATGATCAAGGATACTTGAGATTTTTTGCTTATATGAGTTTTTTCAGTACTTCCATGTTAGGATTAGTTACTAGTTCCAATTTGATACAAATTTATATTTTTTGGGAATTGGTTGGAATGTGTTCCTATCTATTAATAGGGTTTTGGTTCACACGACCTCTTGCGGCAAATGCTTGTCAAAAAGCGTTTATAACTAATCGTGTAGGGGATTTTGGTTTATTATTAGGAATTTTAGGTTTTTATTGGATAACAGGTAGTTTCGAATTTAGGGATTTATTCGAAATATTAAATAACTTGATTTATAATAATGAAGTCAATTCTTCATTTGTTACTTTGTGTGCTGCTCTATTATTTACCGGTGCAGTTGCTAAATCTGCACAATTTCCCCTTCATGTATGGTTACCTGATGCTATGGAGGGACCTACTCCTATTTCGGCTCTTATACATGCCGCTACTATGGTAGCAGCGGGAATTTTTCTTGTAGCTCGCCTTCTTCCTCTTTTTATAGTTATACCTTACATAATGAATTTAATCTCGTTCATAGGAATAATAACAGTATTATTAGGAGCTACTTTAGCTCTTG
>CAIGRS010188866.1:82500-85000 GCA_903798395.1 Fraxinus floribunda | reverse complement strand
CAAATTGGATTATGAGCTCCATTGTAGAATTCGGACCTAATCATTAAGTACGAAGCGATGGGAACGATGGAACCTGTGCATGCAAAAGATTTTATTGAAAAAATGAATCTTAATGATTCACTAGTCGGGATGGCGAAATGAACCGGATATCAATTCATCTATTGGGAGAAGTCACGAACGAGCCCTACAAATAAAATAGAGATTGAAAGAGTAAATATTCGCCCGCGAAAACTTTTTTTTAGTTGCTAAACTTGGATAAAGGACAAAACAAAATAAATATTTTTTAGAACGTTCTAAAAAATATTTATTTTTTATAAAAATGTTAATCATTTCAATGAAATGTTTTTAATCCTTTTATTTTTAATCCTTTTATTCGTGAGGAGCTGGATGAGAAGAAACTCTCACGTCCGGTTCTGTAGTAGAGATGGAATTGTGAAACAACCATCAACTATAACCCCAAAAGAACTAGATTCCGTAAACAACATAGAGGAAGACTGAAGGGAATATCTTATCGAGGTAATCATATTTGTTTCGGTAAATATGCTCTTCAGGCACTTGAACCTGCTTGGATCACATCTAGACAAATCGAAGCAGGTCGACGAGCAATGACACGAAATGCACGCCGTGGTGGAAAAATCTGGGTCCGTATATTTCCAGACAAACCGGTTACAGTAAGACCCGCTGAAACACGTATGGGTTCGGGAAAGGGATCCCCTGAATATTGGGTAGCTGTTGTTAAACCAGGTCGAATACTATATGAAATGGGTGGAGTAACCGAAAATATAGCTAGAAGGGCTATTTCAATAGCAGCATCCAAAATGCCTATACGAACTCAATTCATTATTTCGGGATAAAAATGTAGAACCAACAGAAATGAATCTTGGGGATGAAAGTTTCTTTTTTTGGACAAAAAATATTCCTTTTTTTCTTCATCCTTTGCATTGGAAGAATAGACTAAAAAATTGATATGATTCAACCTCAGACCCATTTAAATGTAGCAGATAACAGCGGGGCTCGAGAATTGATGTGTATTCGAATCATAGGAGCTAGCAATCGTCGATATGCTCATATTGGTGACATTATTGTTGCTGTGATCAAAGAAGCAGTACCAAATATGCCCCTAGAAAAATCAGAAGTAGTCAGAGCTGTAATTGTTCGTACCTGTAAAGAATTTAAACGTGACAGCGGTATGATAATACGATATGATGACAATGCTGCAGTTGTGATTGATCAAGAAGGAAATCCAAAAGGAACTAGAATTTTTGGTGCGATCCCCCGGGAATTGAGACAATTCCATTTTACTAAAATAGTTTCATTAGCTCCCGAGGTATTATAAAATGAGATCACTGATATGTTTATAGTGGGTATTTGAAAGAAATAGATTAAGAACTAGATTAATTAGTAGATTGTGTCTCACGCATATACCTTTAATAATTCATATTCATAAAACAAATAAGTAAAAAAAAAGAAAAACATGTTGATTATATCAAATTTTGGGGCACCCTTAATTTTAGTTCACCATGGGTAGGGACACTATTGCTGAGATAATAACCTCTATACGAAATGCTGATATGGATAGAAAAAGAGTGGTTCGCATCGCATCTACTAATATTACCGAAAATATTGTTAAAATACTTTTCCGAGAAGGTTTTATTGAAAACGTTAGAAAACATCGAGAAAAAAACAAATCTTTTTTGGTTTTAAACCTGCGGCATAGAAGGAATAGGAAAAGACTCTATAGAAATTTTTTAAATTTAAAACGGATCAGTCGACCCGGTCTACGAATCTATTCGAACTCTCAACGAATTCCTAGAATTTTAGGTGGGATGGGGATTGTAATTCTTTCTACTTCTCGAGGTATAATGACAGACCGAGAGGCTCGACTCGAAGGAATCGGCGGAGAAATTTTGTGTTATATATGGTAATCCTTTTAATATCCAAATTGGATCCGAAACTTCTTCCTATTTCTAAAAAAAAGAAAAGGGACGAGTTGTCTAATATCGTTCCTCCTCCATTAGTTGATACTTCAAGGAGGCTTTACCTGGAATGAAAGAACAAAAATGGATTCATGAAGGTTTAATTACTGAATCGCTTCCCAATGGTATGTTCCGGATTCGGTTAGATAATGAAGATCTGATTCTGGGTTATGTTTCAGGAAAGATCCGGCGTAGTTTTATACGGATACTGCCAGGAGATAGAGTCAAAATTGAAGTAAGTCGTTATGATTCAACCAGAGGACGTATAATTTATCGACTCCGCAACAAGGATTGGAAGGATTAGGTGGTTTTTATTCAATATGATTCGAGATGAAAAATTTCAAGAAACTTATTTTCTTCCAAGAAGTAGATTCAGAATTAAGATAAGGAATGACAAATATGAAAATAAGAGCTTCTGTTCGTAAAATTTGTGAAAAATGTCGCCTAATCCGTAGGCGGGGGCGCATTATAGTAATTTGTTCCAACCCGAGACATAAACAAAGACAAGGATAATCAGACTCACT
>CAIGRS010188866.1:72500-75000 GCA_903798395.1 Fraxinus floribunda | reverse complement strand
TAGTGCGACTTGTCAGATATATTGGGTCATATGGGATTTCCCCGTTCTCTCCCCCGATCGAGATATCCTCTGTTTCGCCCAAGAAAGATAAATTGAATCATCAAAAATTTGGAGCGTGAAGCGCAATTAGATCCATTGTTTGGGGGATTCACATTACTATTATCAATTAGAATAATTTATGGTTGGCTTGGTTGGACTAAAAAATGAAGTATCCAGGCTCCGTTTAGAAAAAACCCAATTAGTATGGTAATATATCTATGATTACTACTTGTATCATAAATGATTCCTGTTTGGTATTTGTAAAGAGATCCTATTTGTCAAGCGAGGGAATCTCAAACTAAATACTCGGTGAAAGGTATGAAATGAATTGAAAAAAAAGAAAGTCATAACAAAAAGAAATGGTAATGAGAAGATTTGTCCTATATGTGCAAATCAAAATCGGGCGGATCTTTACCCGGAGTAGAGCATAAACCTAAAAAGATGAAAGAGACCCATTCAGGAACAAGAAAATACCATCGTGATTTTGATTGAATCTCGATGAAACAATACATCAATGAGAAGTTAATTCGATAAGTTTAGTGACTTTTTTTCTATTATAAGGAAGAAAGAAGTTCAAATTCGTCTTTATTGAAAAATCGAAGAAAAAGTCCTTTCATTAGAAGTCAGAAAAAACCTGCTATGAAAAAAGAATAGGAACAAAGAAAGAGGACTTGAATCTATACATTGATTCTTTTTTTTTCGCAATTATTTTTTGAACCGTATGCGTCAAAAGGTGCATGTACGGTTCCTAAGGGGTACAATTTTACCCTAATCAACCGACTTTATCGAGAAAGATTACTTTTTTTAGGCCAAGAAGTTGATAGCGAGATCTCGAATCAACTTATTGGTCTTATGGTATATCTCAGTATCGAGGATGATACCAAAGATCTGTATTTGTTTATAAACTCTCCTGGCGGATGGGTAATACCTGGAGTAGCTATTTACGATACTATGCAATTTGTGCGACCAGATGTCCATACAATATGCATGGGATTAGCCGCGTCAATGGGATCTTTTATCTTGGTTGGAGGAGAAATTACCAAACGTCTAGCATTCCCTCACGCTTGGCGCCAATGAGGTTTTTTTTATTTGAGAGAAAAAAGAAGACTATGCCTTCGCCATATGAATATTAAGTAATAATAGCATGGCACTTCGAATTCGATATGCAAAATTTTTGTATTGTTTTTTTTTTTCAAAAGATTCGATTATGTATCGAGAGAGTAGTATGAGATAAAAGGTATTTCCGATTTCTCTTATCTATCGGGAGTCCAGTTCAGCGTCACAAACTTTTTTGTTTTCACACCGAAGGGCTCTTAACAATATTTATGTTATAAAAAAAGAGGGCGAAAAAAAAAACAAGATTTTTCCTTATTTGATTGGATCAAAAAGAAACTTTGGGATTGCTGAATCAAAGACAAAAAAAAAAGAATCAATTTAAAAATAGAAAGCAACGGAGCCATCATAGTATTTTTTAACTCCTCTGAAAGGAAGGGTGGCAATTTGATCATTTATCCATCGGGGTCTGATAGATTCTATTTTTCTCTTTCTTCAATGGAAGGTAGGGGTCAATTTTATTGTAGAGCCGTATGCAATGCACAAAAGATAATGCCCGTACGGTTGTTCAATTCTATCTTTTTTTTCCTATTATTCTTTATCTTTCTTTCTTTTCTCTTCGTTTCATCACGCGAGATAGAGAACTGTTATATCATCAGGGTAATGATCCATCAACCTGCTAGTTCTTTTTATGAGGCACAAACGGGAGAATTTATCCTGGAAGCGGAAGAACTGCTGAAACTACGCGAAACCCTCACAAGGGTTTATGTACAAAGAACGGGCAAACCCTTATGGGTTGTATCTGAAGACATGGAAAGAGATGTTTTTATGTCAGCAACAGAAGCCCAAGCTTATGGAATTGTTGATCTTGTAGCAGTTGAATGAAAATAAGATGGATTTTATAAAAATCCGTGATTTGAGATTTTATCTACGAGTTTAATATTCTATTAAATAGAAATAATTCATAATCATCCGGTTAGGATCAATCTAAACCAGCCCATTATGTATATGATTCAACATGCCAACTATTAAACAACTTATTAGAAATACAAGACAGCCAATTCGAAATGTCACGAAATCCCCCGCTCTTCGGGGATGTCCTCAGCGTCGAGGAACATGTACTAGGGTGTATGTGCGACTCGTTTAGATCATGAGCTGGCACAAAAAAAAGCAAGAAAACCGCTTTCCAGTATCAATGATCAGTACCAGTAAATAGGATAGAATGGAAGAAAGAACCCCATTCACTATCTAAAAATAAGAAAATCGATCCCTCTATTGTGTATGAAGTTTATGGTTTCCATTGGTGCAAATCCAATCACCTGAATTTAAGATGAGAAGCAATTCTCCATTGGTAGCAAATGGTTATCTATTAAGCGGAGGAAATCTTATTTCAATTTCAAAAACATAA
>CAIGRS010188866.1:60000-62500 GCA_903798395.1 Fraxinus floribunda | reverse complement strand
TACCTATAGATCCACCGACTTTACATTTTAGCCATCCAGCGATCCTGATCTATTTGAAACTAGCTAGAATTCATTTACCCATAGATCCTTTTCTGCAGGCATAAGAGCTTTTTCCTTTATGTTCGGCGGAAATTACACGTTAGACCATATTTTTCGAAATAGATATCTGTGTTATGCTACAAGTCTAAGTTTTGAAAAAAAAACGGATGAGATTGGGTCCCATCAGATCTAAACAATCTTGTTTTTTTGAACATGAAGAGATAAAGAAGCCATTGCAATTGCCGGAAATACTAGGCCTACTAAAGGCACAAAAATAGAGGGGAAATTGAAAGTTGTCATAAAATGGGTACCTCGATTTACTATTTGTACCTGCTATTATTTATTTTTTATAAAAAATAAATATCTTATAATAATTATAATTAAGAATTGTAATTATTATTAATTAATTAAATTTCAAATTCTTAGTATAGAAATAAGTATCTATATATCTAAGTGAGTATATAGAATAAGTCCAAGGAATGTAGAACTAAATAAATGGACTTATTCATCTTTCTACATGAAAGATATGTATGATAATTCACTTTATTATTTTTCTTCATTTCTTTTTCTTTTGTTCTTGTCTTCGAATTTTTAATAAAGAAAGAGTTTCTTACAGATTATCGAAAGATTCGTTAGAATGCGACCCAACAGGAATTTTTAGTGAAAATGGGATTTTCGGGAGATAGAGAAAGATAAAAAACTATATATCTATCTTTTCTCTATTTGATTATATACATAAGACATAAGACGAAATTCATTTTATTTGCCTAATTTCACGAAAGGAAGAATTCACTTTTTTATCTTGTTGATAGAGACTTCTTAATTAGTAATCGGGATTCTAGGTCAAAAAAAGAGTTATCCGCAACTTTTTATTCTTTCTACAATTAGATCTTAGGTCATCAAAGAAAACTCCATTCTTATTTACTTTGATTCTGATAAACTAACTACTTGTTTGCTACAAATCAACTAATTGAATTTTGTGTGCTCTACTTGATTGAATTTGAATTCAAAGGAAAGAAAGCGTGGAGCTTAAATAACTCACTCAGAACGCTTTTTAAAGGATTACGTGGTACAATTAGGTCAAATAAGCCCTTCTGGAATAAATATTCAGCCGCTTGTGAACCTTCAGGTACTGTTTTATTCAATGTTTGTTCAATTACTCTTTTACCCGCAAATGCAATATAGGAATTGGGTTCAGCAATAATGATATCTCCCAACATACCAAAACTAGCTGTTACCCCACCAGTAGTAGGAGATGTAAGGATTGATACATAAAATAACTTTTTATTTGATTGATAATCATATAAAGCAGACGATATTTTAGCCATTTGCATCAAGCTCAAACTTCCTTCTTGCATGCGTGCCCCCCCAGAAGCACACACTATAATAAGAGGTAGAAATTTATTGGTAGCGTACTCAATCAAACGGGTGATTTTCTCCCCGACTACGGATCCCATACTACCCCCCATAAACTGAAAATCCATAACCCCAATTGCTACGGGAATACCATTTAGTTGACCTATGCCTGTTTGAACAGCCTCAGTTAATCCTGTCTTTCTTTGATAAGAATCAATACGATCTTTATAAGGCTCCTCCTCCGAATGAAATCCAATGGGATCCAGAGAGACCATGTCTTCATCCATAGGATGCCAAGTACCGGGATCGATCGAAAGTTCGATTCTATCTGAACTACTCATTTTCAAATGATATCCACATTGTTCACAAATATTTGTTTTTGATTTCAAAAATTTCTTATAATTTAATCCATAACAATTTTCGCATTGAACCCACAAATGCCTGTATTTTTGAGTTACATCGAGATCATTAGACCTTTCTCTTAGAGTTAAATCACTACTCTTCGTGTGGGTTCGTATACCGGACCTCGTGCTTTCACTACTATTTGTATGTTTACCAAAAATACACCTAGAAATGTAACTGTCACTACTATCACTTACAATGGACGTATCCATATAGATTTGAGACTGAAGATAACTGTCAATACAACTATTAATGTGATTATTCCAACTATATTGAGTATCATACATGTAACGATTGTAGTAGGGATCTTCACTCGTAGATCCATTATTCAGATAACTAGAATTCCGATAACTATAAAAAGAACTTTCTAGTTCACTCAGAAAAGAATGATCATTGTCAATTTCAAAAATCTGATTTTCAATATCAAAATAGATAGAATAACTGTCTCCATTACTATCTCTAACTAAAAAAGTATCATCAGAGATGAAATTCCGAATGTCTTTGATGCCGAATAAATGATCGACATTACTGTAACTAGAATTGTCACGACCCCTCCAACTATGAATGTTTTTAGCTTTTCTATTCGTATCTTCACTTTTACTAGTATTTTCAATAGGACCAAGATTGTCCATTGATTTATTTATTCCATACCTGCGTTCTAACTCCTTCTTAAACACCATCGAATTAAACCACCACCTTTCCA
>CAIGRS010188866.1:30000-32500 GCA_903798395.1 Fraxinus floribunda | reverse complement strand
AGTATGAGGGCGGTTGGGCAAGTCGGCCCCCATCGTCTAGTGGTTTAGGACATCTCTCTTTCAAGGAGGCAGCGGGGATTCGAATTCCCCTGGGGGTAGGGTACTACGAAACGAAGTTGATCATGGATTACCAATAAGCCTAAAGTGGATTCTTCCTGGGTCGATGCCCGAGCGGTTAATGGGGACGGACTGTAAATTCGTTGGCAATATGTCTACGCTGGTTCAAATCCAGCTCGGCCCAATAATTCGCCAATCTACCATGAGATGGTATAACCCCCCTGTCCTTCCGAAATACCCCATACGAAATACGAAGATAAAAAAAGAATAAAATTTTCTGCTAGATCCCTTATTTCCCTGGGATTGTAGTTCAATTGGTCAGAGCACCGCCCTGTCAAGGCGGAAGCTGCGGGTTCGAGCCCCGTCAGTCCCGACGGATCCAATAAATACATCAATTAATTTCTACCTTTCTATGAAAGGATGTCAGGGGGCAGAATTTAATTTCCAAAACAAAGGGGCTTTTTTTCTTTCCTATTTTTCCATTTTTTTTTTAGGGTCCCATAGAAGAAATAACAAACCCTAAAATAGTGATATTAGATCTTTTATACCGGCCTCATCTTTATCAAACTTCTTTGTCTTCGTCTTCCAAAAAATCACAAGGAGTTTAGAACTTAACTCTTTTTTTTTTTCATTTCGCTTTTCTTGTTTGTTTGGGTTTGTAACTATGTGACTAATCGAAGTGGAAGGGCAATCTGATAATACTTCATCAGATGATTGTACAAGGAAGACGTAAGGTAGGTTATAGAAAAAAGAAGGGAAACAAATGATAAATAAAGGAATTTTGGATTGATTGGGTCAGGAATCCAAATTTGGATTCGGTATGGATAAAAGAACTTCCTATGTTATACTATTCAAGTCTCGACGACGAATTGATTTGATAGCTCAGATATTGTTATTCATGATATTGATCGGATTCAAGATCGTCGAGAGGTAATTCATTCATTGAATTTACAGGCGAAAGATTTATCATCTCTATGGGATTAAATCCCGAGTTATTGCGAAGTAAAAAAACCGATGAGATTATGGAAGTCAATATTCTTGCATTTATTGCGACTGCACTATTCATTCTAGTTCCTACCGCCTTTCTACTTATCATTTACGTAAAAACAGTCAGTCAAAATGATTAATTCAATTAAATTTTCAAATTCATTTGAATGAAACTTTCCTTCTGAGTTCTTATCAAAAATGGACGAAGTAAAATGAAATGAAAAGGATTCCAATTTCGCGTCTTAAATGAAATGAGCGGACTATAATCGGCAGTATTTTATGAATTCGATAGTATGGTAAGAAAGAAAGATTCATCTATTTCTTTCTTACCATACTATCTATCTCTTAGTCTATAAAGTTCTACTCTAGAATAAAGATAGAGGCTTCATTTTATATAGATCAATCTACAATATTCTCTTCATATATGTGTATATAAATTCCCTATATTGTATGGAATTGACATAGCACCCAATTCTATTTATTTGCTACATCTACTTGTTCCGATCAATCTGAAATAATCGTCTTAACTCTTATCTTATAATTCGAATTATGATTCGAATTACTAGATTTTTTATGATTTCCAATCTGAATATCGGTATTTATGGAAAGAATCAATGATTGAAAAACGATATGGGCATATAGATTACTAAAATCGCGTAGTAATCTTTTTTTTAGTATTCCGAAGAAATAATTGATTTAACTATTGACAAACTATTGACAGGAGGCCCACGGGCACTTCTTCGGATTTCGAAAAGGAAGAGTAAACCTCACCGATTTTTAACGCCCGAACCATGATATGAAATAAGTCGATAAAGAAAAAATCTCCTTTCTAAAATTAGAAACCCAGCGGTAAATGCGCAATATGTGACTCGCCCGAGGCAAGATCTTATTATTGCATAGTCTCTCGTTAGACAACCACTATGTCTATATCATTTCTCATAGAAAGTGCGTATACACTTAACAAAACGACTTCTTCTTTGAAGAGTAAAGAGGGATCAAAAAAAGGTCCGGTCTTCCTCAGTATCCATCTAATCTATAAGGATAGTAAGAGCCCCTTAATTGAAATAGAAAATTTCAGAAGAATTAGATTGGAAAAAATTTCTAATCATCTGGATCCCTTTCCTTTCGAAATACAAACATGGGAATCATTGAAATAGTTCTTTGATTGAAAGAGTATGATTCCTATCATACATTACTCCATTGGACTCCAATGGAATTGGAAATTAAGATATTTTGATTTTAAATAGTTCAAAACGCGTTGCAGAACGATCTATAAAACAATTGATACAGTTTGATTCCTCAACTCAATTAGTAGTACTTCTAAAGTCCACTTCTTCCCCACACTACGAGTGAAAGGGAAAATGTAAAGACTACCATTAAAGCAGCCCAAGCGAGACTTACTATATCCATGTGAGTTATGTCCCCTATCTCTATAAATATGAAGGAATTATTCCAT
>CAIGRS010188866.1:5000-10000 GCA_903798395.1 Fraxinus floribunda | reverse complement strand
TAACTAAAGTTTTATCTTTTGCTGAAGAAGTTTTGATAGCTACGGATCACAAAAAACACTAAAATCATAACAGAAAAATGCATTGTGGAAAAATTTTCTTTTTTAGTTCCGAAAATGAAACTAAAATTCAAATAGAAAAATAAAAAGAATGTAAATAGTCTTTCTTCTTTTTGTTGTTGCTTGAATATTTTATATTCAATTGAATATAATAAATAACAAGCATTTTTGTTTTCAAATCAAATAAATCATTATTTATCTATAATTCGTTGGAACAAAAAAAGGGGCCCGGCTAGGTACTGACCAGGCCAGGCCATCAGAATAAGAAGGGCCTTTCAAACAAAATCAACACAAAGATGTCTTATTTTTTTTTTCTTTTTTATTTATAGGCTCATTCGAGCCCTTCCTTTATCTAATCTAAAAGAAATTCCTGATTTGTATATCTCTATAGAATAGAGAAAGAAAGACTCCTTACATTATGTGTAATGTAGTAATTCTCTTTTTCAATTGGGAGAGATGGCTGAGTGGACTAAAGCGTCGGATTGCTAATCCGTTGTACGAGTTATTCGTACCGAGGGTTCGAATCCCTCTCTTTCCGGTTCCGTTGATGACTTGATTTATTTATTTTTTTCCAATTTTAAAAATCTTAGTTAAACGTGTGGAATAGATAAAATCCTAAGAAAATTGGAAAATTAACCAAGGAAAAACCCTTTGGATTTTATTCTTCACGTCCAGGATTGCGTCCTGGATCATTAGATAGGAATCCAAAGATGAAGAGAGAAACAAAAAATATCACTACGGTATAAACGAAGAGTTTCAGAGTAAGCATTACACAATCTCCAAGATGATTTTTTTGGAAAAAAAAAGAGAATAGATCTTCCATTTTTCTACCACATATCCTATTTTGACACCAAGAAATGAGGTTTTTCTAGAAATAGAAATGAATTGTCAGAAATTCATTTGGAATAAGAGTTTTTCATTAACAAAAATTTCTTTCATATCCAAATTCGATATTGTGGGAGACCCTAATATAATAGGGTTAGGGTCTTTCACTGGAAAAGGGTCAAAAAAAGGAGGAAATGGGGTAAGCCGGATTTATGGCGACTATCCAAGAATTTCAATGTGTGAATCGAGGGTTGAGACTCTAAAACTTATCTGATTTTATCAATTGTTAGAGAATTTTTTCTCGAAGAAATCATGAATTTTCTAGGATATTATTAAGGATCTCATCGAAAACTTACAGCAGCTTGCCAAACAAAGGCTAAGAGAAAAAAAAACACAGGTATGACTGGCATAACATCTACGATTGGATTCAAAAAAGCATAGGCTTCGGGCAATTTGCCGAAGAAAAAACTACTCGAATAAAGGGCAGAATTAAGACAAATACAGATCAAACTAAAGATATTAAGCATAACAGACATTTTGTTCTTGGAGATAATTGCATTTTGATTGAGTTATTGATATAAGGAAAAAGGAAGAAAGGTATACAAAAATCCTTCTTTTTCTTTGAACCCACCCAATCCAAAATCCTCCAATTCTCAAAGGAGAATAGAAGAAATCATACTTTCATACAATATCTTAATTGAATTATATGTAATGATCAATAAATTAAGTTGAATTCTATATCTATATGGATTAAAATCCTAGTAATAATCTATTCTATAGATATTTGGACTGGAGTTGACAAACAACCAATAACAATATTATTGTTTCTTAGTCTAGATTAAAAATTGATAATGGGGCGTGGCCAAGTGGTAAGGCAACGGGTTTTGGTCCCGCTATTCGGAGGTTCGAATCCTTCCGTCCCAGAGCCATATCCATTTTTTTAGAATTTTTGAATAAAGATTGTTTTCTTGAACAACTTTCTGTTTAAAGTCTAATTTTAGATGGAATGTGATTTTTTTTCTCTTATATGAATCATATCTTTTTCACAAACTGAACTGAATCGAGTTCAAATGACACGCATCTGGACCTGAATCCATTTTTTATCAGGTAAGATGAAAACATGGATCAAAACAAACGAGTTTGAATTCAAAAAAGTTGGGTGGGCTTTTCATCATATGTTCATTCCCTTTGATATTTAGGGAAGTTAGTTACTTGGAAAAACTTTCCATCCCATATCTATTTGAATTTTCAACGATGGATGTATTTTGAATCGAGATGCAAAAGAATCTATATTCCCTTAGCTCTTATTATTTATCCCGTAAATGAGGGAGTCTAATTAGTAATTAGATTTTTCTCGAGATCTCTGAATTCGAAACAAGAGCGAGTTCTTGGTACTAATTAAATTTCAATTCAATCAATAGGACTAAAGTCTCTTAGTGGGTTAGACTAAAGCTTGACTAAATTTGGACTTATTGTTTGTCTTTGTAACTAGACAAGTCATTTCCCATACCGGATCGGGATTCCTTTTTTTTCTCTATCATTCCCATAGAAAGAATAGGGGAGTGGATAGGAGATAATCAGTATTAATTTAAATATCTGTATCTGTCCAAATCTCATTAACAAATGATCAAATAACATATTTATATATGTTATGGAATCGATGTATTTTCTTTGAATCTCGTTTTTTTTTATTTTATTTAGGTATTTTTTTTTGTTTGGCTATAATGAAGAATTGTAAATCTATGTAACGATTGGATTGAGGCAGGGGTTATTTATCCTATCCCTTTTATTCACTTTATGACAAGATTCAATTATTGAAATATTACTCAACCCCATGTTAAACAAAATACATATAAAATGCGGAAATGTTTAGCTTATATGTATCGTTCTATTTCAATGACAATAGTCTTTCGGTTTTTGTGAAAAAGGTTTGGGATCCCGTAAATTTTGGAAACTAAAATTAGTTCAATTAAGTATTATAGAATATCTATAACAGTGACAATTGTTCAGTCTATCTGATAGATACGAAAACCCCTCTCGATTTTGATTTTCGCAATCAGATGAAAAGAATAAAGATTCAAATCTTACCTTACATCAGTTTTTTTATCCATCTCATGAAAAAAAATGGGATTTCTTTCTTCTTTTCTGTGATCTATTTATCTATTTGAAATCAGTGATGGGTCAATAATAAAAAAAAAAGACTTATCTTTTAATGATGTCTAAATAGGAACCTTTTTCCATTCGAAATAGTTTTAATAAATATTTTGAATGATTCCTTGTAAGTTGAATCTTTGGTACTCAAAAAGTAGGAAATAGGTCAATCTATCCTATTGAGTCACTTGAAGTAGCAGACTCAAAAAAAACTTATTTATTCGTTTATCTATTTCTATTTCTTTATATATATATGTTAAAGATGGTGTCTTGCTAAGACTTCTTCAGAAAAATCTTTACACATATCATATATAGAAGAAAAAGTATAGATTACGCGATGTCTATGTACAACCGAACCAATGACTATTCATGATTCCATGATTGAATCAATTCCATACCGGTTCCAAATTAGAGGAATGTTATGGTAAAACTTCGTTTGAAACGATGTGGTAGAAAGCAACGTGCGACTTGAAGGACAGATCCGTTGTGGATTTTTACATCCGCTATTTTATATTTATATAGGAATGAAGGTGCTCTTGGCTCGACATCGTTTGTTCTGTTCCACTCAAACCCTTCGTTTTTTGTTGGGTTGTAAATAGTCCACGATGGAGCTCGAGTAGAAAGGATTAATTCATTTCTCGGGGGCAAGGATCTAGGGTTAATGCCAATCAATAAATTGGAACAACTTCGTAAATATATCTTCGAGATAGAAATGGAAAGGATCCAATTTGAGTAAGTTTCCAATTCAAAAGCAAAACCTGTTGGAATTGATCAAACGTTTTCGATCCAAAGTGTATCACGCGGGAATCAACTGTTCGTAGGATTCTTTGATAGAAAGAGAAATCACAAAAAGGGTATGTTGCTGCCATTTTGAAAGGATTAAGAAGCACCGAAGTAATGTCTAAACCCAATGATTTAAAACAAAGATAAAGGATCCCAGAACAAGGAAACACCATTTTAATTGTCTCGATAGTCTCAATAACTGGATCAGACTGAAGAATCAAAATAGAATTTTAAACGAGACAAACAAAAGGGGGTAAAGACCACTCAATAAATGAAATTTATTAAAGATTTTTTCCTTTAAGCTATTTGAGAGTTATCCAACTTGAGTTATGAGTACGAATGGTTTCTTTTTCATTTTCAGGAAGGAAGAAGAAAAAAAAAGACTTAAATCATAGTCTAATTGATTTTATAGGCTCATTTGTCATTTATTAGAATTCCATACATAGACAAAACTTCGAATCAAATCATTTTTTCTCGAGCCGTACGAGGAGAAAACTTCCTATACGTTTCTAGGGGGGGTATTGTTCATCTACATCTATCCCAATGAGCCGTCTATCGAATCGTTGCAATTGATGTTCGATCCCGAAGAGAAGGAAAAGATCTTCGAAAAGTGGGTTTTTATGATCCACTGAAGAATCAAACTTATTTAAATGTTCCTGCTATTCTATATTTCCTTGAAAAGGGTGCTCAACCTACAGGAACTGTTCAGGATATTTTAAAGAAGGCAGAAATTTTTAAGGAACTTCGACCTAATCAAACGAAATTCAATTAAAGAAATACCAAGGGGGGGGGTAGTGATTTGTATATAACTTTGTATAACTTTTCTCTACTATTTTTTTATTTCCCCCCTTA
Organism: Fraxinus floribunda; assembly: GCA_903798395.1. NCBI lineage: Eukaryota > Viridiplantae > Streptophyta > Magnoliopsida > Lamiales > Oleaceae > Fraxinus > Fraxinus floribunda. The sequence continues at coordinate 5,332 of CAIGRS010188866.1, read as the reverse complement.
ATCCTGCTTTATTCGTATCTATTTCTTATTGCTTCTGTCGAATTCCATGGTCGATAACAACAAAACCTTAGTTTATTCATCATATAAATCTCAAATTCGGACATTTCATTTCTTTCAATTATGTGGTTTTCGTTGGAATTTGACTAACCAACAAGGAATCCAGTTTGCTTATTCCACTTAGATTGATGAAATACATTAAAAATCCGATATTTTTTTTTCCAATTCTTATTCTCCCATCTACACTTTTTTGTATCTATGTAGATTAGATATCTAGTGTCAATCCAAGACAATTTGGAATATTATTTCATTGTTAAATTGAAATTTTTTGAGTT
>CAIGRS010188835.1:0-18423 GCA_903798395.1 Fraxinus floribunda | reverse complement strand
AATTCTGTACATGTAGCATAACCCTTCCAAGTATGACTCTTTAATCAAATCTTTAAGATGAAGTTTAAAAAACAAATAATTGTTCGTCCAATCATATTCAAGTAACATACATATTTAACTAGAAATGTAAGATACATTTGACAATCGTCAATTTATACTGCCTACATAGCTGATCAAAAAATATCTTTATCGTACATTTTGTAGAATTTATTTTAAATATAAATTACGTGGCATGTACTAATGGAGGAGGTCCTATATATGTCGACTTGACATCGATTATTTAATTGGACTGAACTTATTAAATCAAGCAACCTCACCTTGGACTTGAGCTCGATCCATTAGTTCTACTTGTCCCATTTTCATTGCTCTATATATATGTGAGTTCATTTCTCACTTAAACAGGGAGCTAACCCATTAAGGGCCAGTCTGGACCCTTAATTTTTGAAATAGAGAAAAAAAACCCACATAATAATAGCTCATAATTCTTAATCCAAACCCAACAGTTTTAAGTCTTTGACATGAAAAAAAAAAAAAAAATAATTCCAATTTCCCACTTAATCGTACTTCCCTTTCCCCAATTCTCAAATCCCTTGAGTTTCTACGAATCTCCGATGATTTTAAGTTCCAATCACCATATTTTAAAATAAGAAGAAGAACAACAACAACAAATTGAAGAAGCAAAACTTTGTAATCCATCTCTCTTTCTTAATCTTATTGTTTATGTTTTGATAGTTATTTATGTTTATATAATTTCATCACAACCTAAAATCAAATCATAGAAATATCAAAGTCTGGAAATTTTCTCTTCAAAATTTCAATGTGTTTCTTTATGCGTATTACATTAGTTGAATAGTGATGAAATGGAGGCTTAAAATGTTGAGGAGAAGATTTTGTGCTTTGAATAAGAATTTTTGGTTAGTTAATGCTTAATGAGTTGGGAATTTCGAATTTGAGATTATTTGACCTGACTAAATGAAATTAGGTACTTTGGGATGATATATGTCATTTTTAGTGCTTCAACATTCTATTTTTACTCAACTTATCATAATCAACAACAAACTAGAAATTGAAGAATTATTGAACTATATAAAACTTTTTGTTTCATATAAGGAGATTTTATTTCATTAAATATGGGTAGTTATTTCATTTACTAAGTAGAGTTGTTGAATTGATTAGGTAAGTGGCTGGGCATTAGAATAGTTTGGAATGGAGGAAATTCTTATAATGAGATCTCTTCTATTGAATTTAGTTCATATGTGGAAGTTGAGCGAGTTGGTCTAATTTGAATATTATCGTTACTATCTAATTTGAAATTAGTTTTTACGTAATTCTATCTCGTCCCTGGTGAACCATAATCATGAGTGCCTTTGCACTTAAGGTAATGATTTCTAACCATAGCCAATCATCTCTCTCTCTGATTGTTGACTTTATCATCAGAGTGTAAATAGTCATCGAACCTATTTCTCGATCGATGACATTGACATCTTAGTGATGCGCTGCAGCGTCCAAGTTATGATTACATGAAGAGGAGGTTGGGATTCTAGCGGTCGCTCGAGCTCGTCGAATTTTGAGGTCAATTGGCTTCATAATTTTTACGTACATTATCCACTTATTATTTATACTTTTAAGATTCACATCTATAATCTAATATATTTAATAACAATATGTGATCAATATTGAAAGTCCAATATAAGATAAATTAAAGTTGAGTGATCCAATCGAGATTCGATTGAACTTTCAAGGACCAAAAACGCAATTAACCCGAAATATTATATTAATTATGATAAAACACAAAGCAATTAGTTAACGTGACAAGTCACATTTGCTGTTCACATTATTTATAATCACACACTGATTGATTCTTCAGCGTTCAGATAGAGAAAAATACTCGCCGGCCGGCCGGCAGTATTCGACAGAAATGGTGATGAGTAATCCGCCGGTGAAAGACAGAGATCGGAAAATGTTGGTCGGTATTGTATGGAACTGTGCGGCGGAGGCCAAGCTCCTTCTCACTGTTCTCCTCTTCCTAGGCTCTCTCGCCACCGTCTTCCAGTTTCTCTCGTCACGCTTCTCCGTCTTCCCCTCCGACCTTCGCCACTGCCTCGCCGGTACTCCCACTGGTAATATCACAACATCTTCATCGGTGCTACCAGATCTGCCATCCGTTGTTCAACTTCTGCAGCAGCAGCAAAAACAAGAAGACCTGTTGTTGGAAAATGGTGTTATCAAGCGGGCTTTCAATTCCTATGGTTCAGCTGCGTACAATTTCATTCTGATGTCGGCTTACAGAGGTGGCGTTAACACTTTCGCGGCCGTTGGGTTATCTTCAAAGCCTCTCCACGTCTTCGGCAAGCCGAGCTACCAATGCCAGTGGATCCCGCACGAGGAAACCGATTCCACCGTCACCACCGCTGGCCAGAAGATCCTTCCTGACTGGGGCTTCGGCCGCGTCTACACTGCCGTCGTTGTGAACTGCACTTTCCCGACCCCAACTGGCGGTAATGGTGGCAAGCTGCTCATCCACGCAACCACCAACGGCGGAGGTGACGGTAGCTTCAACATCACCGACTCTATTGTGGTCCTAAACGAAACCCCTGAAGAAATTGCGAATTTCACCTTGCAATTCAACTCACAGCCTAAGTACGATTATCTGTATTGTGGATCGTCTCTGTACGGAAACTTGAGTCCTCAGAGAGTACGAGAATGGCTAGCTTACCACGTCAGATTGCTCGGAAGCAAGTCCCATTTTGTTATACACGATGCCGGCGGCGTACACGAGGGAGTAATGGAAGTGCTAAAGCCATGGATCGAGAAAGGGTTCGTGACATTGCAAGATATCAGGGAGCAGGAGAGGTTTGATGGGTACTATCACAATCAGTTCCTCATAGTAAATGATTGTTTGCATAGGTACAGGTTTGCAGCCAAATGGATGCTGTTCTTTGATTTGGATGAATTCATTTTCATGCCTAAGAAGAGCACCATTCAGTCGGTATTCGATTCGCTCTCTGATTTTACGCAATTCACCATTGAGCAAATGCCCATGTCCAACAAGCTCTGCCTCTCCCAGGATGCCCGTTCAGCTTTCAGGTAATCCCAATATCCTTCATCCCTCAATAACCCCATTTTTTCGATGCACAGATTATGCGTTCATAAATCGAATCATTAATCCAGAATCACTGCCAAATGGTAGTAGGTTTCAGTTTCCGCATAGTTTCTAAGTTAATTTGGGAAATGATTGATTGGGTTCTTGTTCATAAAGAATTTTGAAGACTGAATAATTTCAGTGAGGGCAATTGGTGTTCAGTGAGTACATACGTACAAAGAACATATACATCAATGTTCTCGATTCTGGTATTGAATTCTTACAACAGCAACTTAACTAATTAGAACAGCTTATCGTATTTACATGTTTAATCGGGTAATTTGCATTTCCGGTAACTGGTTAAAATAGCATTCGCACAAGGTACATTATTTTATCTTGTTTTGATTTGTCTTCTCCTCATTTCGTTTCACACGGTTCAGCCAAGTGGGATTTAGTTGGGGTTAGAGCAAGTCTTGCATTTATGATTCATAACATGTTCCTTAAATTGCTCAAGTGATTGTCATACATTTAAGAAATATTGTGTGTGGAATTAGAATTTTATTTTGGTTTCTAATTATTGTAATGGTGCTTGGCTATCGGTCTTCACTAGTTGATTGTAAATTATAACCAATGTTTTGGGCGAGAAAGTTTTTGATCGAAGATATTGTAATTACCTAAGTGCAAATGAGAGGACCAAACCTAATCATTCGGTTCTGCCCCTACAAAGGCTAGCTCCTCCTCCTATCCACCATTTTCTAATAGTTGTAGTTCGCATGGACGCCTGAGGGACTATCCTTTCTATTGATCGCCCTTGCTTTTCACTCTCAATAGGGCCACTCTCTTCTATGAAGTGAATCAGAGCTTTTGATGGGGATTTAATATTCAAGATAACGAATTGTCAATATTTGTTTAGCCTTGGGAATAATTTTGAGACAATAGATTTGAATGTCACATGGAAAAGTCGAATTTATTTTGGGGGCTTCGATGCTTAATATATGTAGATAGTCATTGAGAGAATGTGAAATGGTTGATGACAATGTATGTGTTTTTCTTTCGCAGAAAATGGGGATTCGAGAAGTTGGTATACAAGGACGTAAAGAGAGGCATTCATAGGGATAGGAAATACGTGGTGCAACCCCGGAATGTATTTGCAACCGGGGTGCACATGTCGCAAAACTTAATAGGCAAGACGACATATAAGACAGAGGGATGTATAAAGTACTTCCACTATCACGGAACCATTGCCGAACGGCACGAACCATGCCGGAAGCTCGTGAATTTGACACAAGTCACGGTCGATGGGATTCCATACGTTCTGGACACAACTATGCGCGATATTGCCGGAATTGTGAAGAGATTCGAACTCAAAATGATTGGCTCTAGATTACAGAAAACGCGGCAATAATCAATGAAATTTTTATTTCAATCATCGCTTGGAGCTGTGACTGTGAAGGCATTTTTTTTTTTATCTTTGATTATTTCATACATATATATAGATACAGGCCTGATAGATTTTAGGGGTAAAGAACATGTATCTTTGATTCATTTCATTTGTTTATTAACTGTTGGATGATTGATTGGTTATGTTTGGTTGGCCACAATTTTTTTTAAAAGATAATTTATTTTTAATCACAATTTTTATGGAATTCATAATATTATCTTTTTATTCATATATCTCATTAATTTTTATACACTTGTTAATCGATTATTCATACTTTAATGGGGTCCACATTACTTTTACAGCAATAGCGTTTTCATTTTGAATACATTTTTAAAATTATTTTAGCTAAAAACTGTTGGAAACTTTAAAAATAGTTTTCTATTGAAATTTGGAAATTCTCCTGGCACATTCAAAAGTAAATTAATTTTGAAATTTAATTATTGTACTAAAACAATTGACAAGCTAGATTTTAACATAAGCATAATTTTATTAATTATTTGTGCTGGCCGTCCGCAATTTCAATTAATTGTCATTTGTCCGGTTCAAGACTTCAAGTAACTAGTCAATTAAACTTTCAGAATCATCAGCCAATTGCAAAACAATTAATTTCTTTTCCAAGTCTCTTTGCGAATTTACTAATGTAAGAATTAATTTATGTTATTTATCTTTCATTATTTATCCTTTTATCATAAATACAACATAAATAATTAATTCCTTTCTATAATTTTTAAGATAATTGTGAAATTCTTTTTAATTAATAAAAATAAATTAATCATTTTTATATACTTTTTTTTTTTTGGAATAAAGTTATTCATTCATCAAACCGGCAAGGAGTACACTTGAAATAAATAAAGGCGGAAAGTAAGACCAATCAATCCTATCTTCTAAGGAACTAGCGGCCTTAGCTAGTGTGTGGGCAACTTGATTAGCCGATCTCCTAACCCAGTGGAAATTGAGATTCGGGAGGTCTCTAGCAAGAAGTCTGCACTCTTCAATTAATATACCAAAATAGGAGTTGTCTACTCCATTATTCTGTAGAGCTGTGTAGACCAAGAGGGAATCCATTTCAATAGTTCTAACCTCGAAGAAACTAGATTTTAGCCAAGACAGTGCCTCACGAACCCCCAAAGCTTCAGCGATAAGTGGATCAGCAATTCCTTGAACTGGAACAATTCTGGCAGCAACAAAAGACCCCAAATCATCTCGAATCATTTTTATATACTATATTTACTGCATTTGTTTCCTACCTCCTTTAAAAATAATGCTTTTAGATATGGTATTGTATCGTTTGGATATTCAATCAAATCATTGCATACTATTGACGATAAATTGACGATAAAAAGCAGTATACTATCATCCTCTCTAATGTAGCTATTGAAGTATGACCCAAATTTTATTGGGTATTGATATTTTGGTTGAAGAGGATTTGAAGAAGTCAAATTATGGAACTGGAAGAAAAACTTGGCACATTTCCACTCTCTGTTCGCCTGTCTCCTGCTTGAGTGCTCAAAACAAAAGCGATGGCACTCGCTCAAACAGGGATTTGTTTTTGCCCAAACCCATTTCACGTTTTAACATGTTTGCAACACTCCAATCCTTCTAAAAACTCTATGTTTAGGGTTAATATAAATTAGTCAAGACTTGTAAACATAACATTCATAGAACCTTAAGAGAACTTTAGATTTTGATTGAGAGTATTGAAATCTCATGTAAACAATATTTATTATTGATTATAGTGAAATACTCCTTATTTGACTGTAATTTTTTTTCGTATTGGATTTTCACGTAAAATTTTGGAGTTCTCGTGTTATATTTTATCTTGCAAATTATCATTGTTGATTTCATAACAAATTGATATCAGTGCAAGATTGATATTCCGCACGACAACGATGAAGTATGATATCCTGTTATTGGGTCGCAACACGAGCTTTTCTCTATGGCAAGTGAAGATGTGCATTGTTCTTGCACAGATGAATTTGGATGATGTTTTGTTAGATTTTGATAAGATGCCTTCAACCTGAACATATGATGAAAAATAGCGTAAGATTGAAAGCTCTATCACAAATTCATCTCTACCTTTTTGATGTTCTAAAGAAGAAGAGTACTGCTGCATTGTGGTTGAGAATGGAATAGCTTTGTATGACAAAGAGTTTAATCAATAAGTTACAGTTGAAGTAACGCTTATATTTTCATCAGATGTGTGAAGGTATGTTAATAGCTGATTACCTATCTACATTTAAAGAAGTTGTGGCTAATTTAGAAATATTGGAAGTTAAGTATCATGATGAGGATTTTGCGTTGATTTGTTGTGTTTGTTGCGGCCTTTGTATTTAACTTTTAAAGATATTATCCTCTATAGTCGTGATACTTTCACTGTAATTGATGTCTATGATACTTTATTGTCAAAGAATAAATAAAGCATCTCATAGCCAACTCTGAGAGTCAAACTAAGGGCCTGGTTGTTCGTGGGAAGAACGAATATAGGAATTTTGGTGAAAATGAGAGAGATCGAAATCCAGATATATAGAGAAGGTATGTCACTTTTGTAAAATGAAGGGATACATTAGAGTTGTTTGCTACAAATTGGAAAACAAAAAATATAATGGCTGTTGTTACTATAGATAATGGAAAGCAACTTGATATTAAAGGAGAAGCTGATGTTGTGGAAGATAGGCCAAGTGAAGGAGAACTTTTTGTAATTTTTTACGGTAGTTCCAAACGTTGTGAGAATTGGGTTCTTGACTTAGCTTGTACGTTTCATATGTGTCTTACAACATATGTGGGAGTTTTGGAATATGTTGTGATTATGGGAAACAACGTACTTTGTAAAGCAGGAATTAGTACAGTCAAGATCAAAATGTTTGATGGAGCTATCATGACACTTATTGACGTAAGACATGTTCCAAAACTAAAAAGGAATCTCCTATCTTTGAGTATCCCTCATTCAAAGGGGTATAGTTATACTAGTGAAGGTAGAGTCTTGAAGATGAGCAGAGTTGCCCTTGTTGTGATGAAGGGACATAAAAGCTCCGTGCAGTTGTACATTTTATAGGCTTCCACAATTACAGGGAATGCAGCAGTTACTACTTTTTCTTTGGCAAATGAAGAAGTTACAAAATTTTGGCATATACGATTTTGTATATGAGTGAGAATGATATGGTAGAATTGAATAAGAAAAGACTTCTTGATGGGTCGAGGACCAATAAATTGAAGTTCTATGGGCATTGTACCTTTGTGATACAAAAAGGGTCAAATTCACCAAGGGAAGACACAACACGAAGAGAACACTTGAGTATATTCATTCAAATCTTTGGGGATCGACGAGGGTGCCTTCTAAAGGAGGTGTTTATTACTCGTTGATAGTAATTGATGATTTCTCCAGAAAGTCTTGGGGTACTCTTCTTGAAATAGAAGAGTGATGTGTTTGTAACCTTCAAGAAGTCGAAAACAATGATTAAGAAGCAGACTAGAAGCAAGTAAAACATCTACACACAGATAATGAGCCAGATTTTTGTTCAAATGAATTTAATAGCTTTTGTAAGTCACTAGAGATCTTGAGACACTTGAAAATGCCAGTAACTCCGCAGCAGAATGGTGTGGCAAAACGAATGAATAGAACCTTGACGGAATTGGCTCATTGTATGCTTTCAAATGCTGGGTTGCCCAAAACTTTTTGGGCTAAAGCTGCATCTATATTTTGTTTTCTCATTAATCGCTCATGCTTAGTTGCCATTGAGAAAAAATTACCAAAAAATGTAGGGTTCAGAAATCCTTTTAGTTATTCTGATTTAAAAATATTAGGGTGTCCTGCTTATACTCGTATAAATAATGGGATGTTGGAGCCAAAGTATAGAAAGTGCATCTTTCTTTGATATAAATCAAGTGTGAAAGGGTATAGTTGTGGTGTTCAGAAGAAGAAAGGTAGTGGTTAGTAGAGATGTAGTTTTTGATGAACTTGCAATGGTTCAAAATTTGCCTATTGGAGATTTTGGGAAAGTTGAGCAACATAATCAAAATACTTGGGTAGAGTTGGAAATTAGTTTAGAAGAGAAAACAAAAGCTTTAGGCCAGTCTGGTTCAGAGTTGAAGGAGAGTAACACTTTGCCTAATTTGCCTACATCACCAACAATACCACAGTATTCCATAGTAAACAATAAGGCCTCGCAAAGATATTAGACCTCTACAAAACTATGGAAAGGCAGACTTTGTAGCTTCTGCATTGGTTGTGGCTGATATTATTGATTCCACTAAAGAGTCTACTACATATACAGAAGTAGTTAGTTACAATGATTCTAGTAAATGGTTGATTGCTATGTATGAGCAGATGTAGTCACTTAATAAAAATAGCACATGGGACTTGGTGAAATTACCTAAGGAGAAGAGGATTGTTTGCTACAGGTGAGTGTTCAAAAGAAAAGAAAGTATATCTAGAGCTAAAGAGGCTATATATAAAGCCAGGTTAGTAGCTAAGGGTTACAACCAGATTCCAGGTGTTGACTTTACAGATGCGTTTCACCAATTGTAAAATATAGCTCAATATGTGCTAAGGATGACTTGGAACTTAAGCAGATGGTTGTCAAGACAATATTCTTGTATGGAGAACTTAAGGAAAATATTTATATGCAGCAACTAGATGGTTTCATAGTTACTCAAAAGGAAAACTATTTGTGCTTGTTAAAAAAGTCCTTGTATGGACTAAAACAATCACCGAGGCAATGGTGTAAAATGTTTAATTTATTCATGACTATTCATAATCTCATTAGAAGCAATTATGATAGTTGTGTATACTTCAGAAAGTGTGATGATAGGTGTTGTATGTTGAGACATGCTTATAGTAGCTAAAGAAAAAGCAGAGGTCAGAAAGGTGAAAGCTCTACTCAGTAAGGAGTTTGAGATGAAAGATTTGGGTGCATCAAGAAATATTTTTGGTATGGAGATCTTGAGGGATGGGGAAATTGTTAGATTGTATTTGAGTTAAAAGGGGTACATTAAGAAGGTACTTTACATGTTCAATATGCATAATGCAAAGGCTGTCAATACTCTTTTTGCTGCCCACTTTGAATTATCATCTGACTTGTTCAAAGATTTGGGTGCAGCAAGAAATATTGTATGGAGATCTTAAGGGATAGGAAAGCTATCAGATTGTATTTGAGTCAGATTAAGAATGTACTTCTATATGCATAATGCAAAGGCTGTCAATACTCTTTTTGCTGCCCACTTTAAATTATCATCTGACTTGTGTTCAAAGTCAAATGAAGATCTTGATTACATGTCTTGGGTTCTTTATTCAAGTGCAGTGAGATCACTTATGTATGTTATGGTTTGTACACGCCCAAATTAGCAACATGTAGTCAATGCAGTTAGCAGATACATGGCAAATCCTGGAAAGGAACATTGGAAAGCAGTACAATAGATATTCAGATATTTAAGGGGCTCTACTAATGCTTATTTACATTTTGGTAGGAATATAGATAGAGATATTAGGTATATGGATTCAGATTTTACATGACATCTTGATAACATGAGAGCACTTAAGGGCATGTGTTTACCCTTGAAGGCTGCGCTATTAATAAGAAAGCTACTTTGCAAAATACAATGGTATTATCTACAACAGAGGCAAAATAAATGGCTATTACAGAAGCATGTAAGAATGCTATGTGGTCGAGGGGTTTGGTTGGTAAAATTAGTGACGGCTTGGAGATTTCTACAGTTTATTGTGATAGTCTGAGTGCTATCTTTCTAACAAAGGATCATATGTTTCATAAGATGACAAAGCATATTGATGCGAGGTATCACTTTTTATGTAACATAATTGCTCGTAGTGATATTATAGTGAGTGAGGTTAATACCAATGAGAATTCCATATATATGATGACAAAACGACTTCCCATTACTAAGTTTGAGTATTGCTTGAATTTAGTTGGTATTTGTCATTGATTTTTAGCCCATTGGGGCTTGTGTGGAAAATGTTGAGTAGTTGTTTGGTTATTTGCAGAAGAACATGGTTTAATTCCTTGCATTGGAATTTGGTTCAAGGTAAATAATTGTTGAAGTATAATCCGAATTCTATTGGGTATTGGTGTTTTGGTTAAAGAGGGCTTGAAGAAGTCAAATTATGGAAGAGGGAGAAGAACATGACGCATTTCCGCTTCTTGTCCACCTATCTCCCGCTTGAGCACTCAAAACAGGAGCGCTAGCGCTCACTACTCACTGACTGTTGCTCGAGTTTCAGAGTTTCTGCTTACTTGGCACCTACCAACACTCAAGCTACGGTTCGTTCCGACCAAGGCCCATTTCGCGTTTTAATACGTTTTCATCCCTCCAATCCTTCTAAAACTCTATGTTTTGGGTTTATTTATATTAACCACGACTTGTAAACATAACATAACATTCATAGAGCCTTGAGAGAGTTTTATATCATGATTGAGAGCATTGAGATCTTGTGTAAACAACATTCAGTTTTAATTATAGTGAAATAGTCCTTATCTGTCCGTGGTTTTTTTCCGTCTTGAATTTCCACGTAAAATATTGGTATTATTGTGTTTTTTTGTTTGTTTTATTTTATCTTGCAAATTATCTTGTTGATTTCATAACAATAACAAATGATTTCAACTTGTGGGCTACTTTATTTTCATCTTTGGAGATAAATTAACGAGGACCGTCGCTAGCATCAAAAAGCATAATAACAACATCAATAAAATGGATGCATTTGAACCCAAACTGAAGTCTAATTGAAGGTTGTAGACGAGGAAGAGTAAATCTTTGTGTACTTCTGTGACTTTAAAGCATGCCCTTTGTCAGTGCCGATCCTATGATCATCAGGGCTTGAGGCGAACTTCATAAATTAGGCTCTCTCAAAATTGAAGTATGCATGAAAAATCTACAAGTGTGTTATGGAATCAATTGTTGACTTGCTAACTAAAACATAATAGTAAAACAACAAACAAAATATATTATACAAAATATTTGTATTATAATCAAATAACAAAGCCAACAATTTTCCAAATGATCATATAAATACTATTCGTCTTGCAATTTTAGAATGACAACCACCTTTACCTGAAGAATTGGGATCACTGTCAGAGTTGATATACCTCGACCTTTCTAGAAACAGGTTGACACGTCAAATACCAAGAAATTTTGCAGACTCCGGGCAATTGCATCACTTGAATTTGAGCAACCAGAGAATCCCCATTCAGTTTGTTAAGTTAATTCATGTGTCCAAGTTGAATTTGAGTAATAATTCACTCACTAGAGAAAATATCATTTGAATTAGGAAAAATTTCAGGCCTTGAAATGTTAAACCTCTCTCAAAATCACCTATTTGGATTGATTCCCGAGAGTTTTAAGGAAATGCATGACCCTATGGAGAACGATTTATCTTATAATAAGTTGGGTGATCAAGTTATTGCAGTCAATGCCTTTAAGAACATCTCCATCAACCAACTACGAGGCAATAAAGGATTGCGTGAAAATATTACAGGACTACTACAATGCAAAGCAAAAACCACAAGACAAAGAATTGTAACAAATTCATTTTGGTAATTGTAATTCCTTTTCTTGGCGTTCCTTTACTTTTATTTGCATTTGTCAGGGTCCTAGTTGTGTATAAATGCAAAAAGAGGAATTTAGTGGAAGTAGATGATGTTATCTTTTCGTATCCAATGGGAGACTCGTGTGTAATGACATCTTAGAGGCCACAAATGAATTTGGGATTTTACATTGGAGAAGAAAGATGTGGAAGGGTTTACAAGGCACAACTTCCATTAGAAAACACAAGAGCAGTGAAAAGACTTCATTCCTTGTCTGAAGTGGTAACATTAGTAGTGCAAAAGGCTTCATTCCATGTCTGAAATGGCAAGCAATAAAACTTTCCTGAATGAAATCAAATATGGGATAGAAATGAAGCACTGAAACATTGTGAAACTTTATGGTTTCTGCTTAAATGCTCAACATTCATTTTTGGTTTGGCCAGAACTCAAAGCGTAGATAAAGAAGTTAAAACATTGAATTGGCCTAAAAGGGTAAATATCCTTAAAGGTGTGTCTCATGCTTTGTCTTACTTGAATCATAGTTGTTCGCCTCCAATTTCTCATTGAGACATATCGAGCAACAACATTTGCTTGATTCACGGTATGAGGCGCATATTTCATATTTTGGCACTACTAAGTTTCTGAAACACGATTAATTGAAACAACATCAAAACTTCATCATAATCATATCTCCAATATAATTTTATTATGAAGCATTCTATTTAAGACTTATGAGGAATTCTATCAAACATGAACTGAATGTACTAAAAATCGTAAAAGAGGAATTCTCTCAAGGCACGAAAACAACATAGAAATATTCATTAAAAATTGCTTATTCCCTTCCAGTACTTTCCATTAAATTGTTGAACTGCATCTCACAAAGTTTAATATAGTTCATGGGAAAGAAAACACACAAAAAAGTTTTTTTTATAGCCTGTAGATATCTAGGCATTGCACCTTATGTCGACCTCTGTAGGATGGTCTTCGACCTAAAACAACATCCTCAGTATATACCTGCTTTGCCTAACTCTCATCCCGAGGAGGTTTTAGGATCCCGAAGATGCCTAGTTCGTTGAAGGGATGGAAAGAGAAGTGGTTCTATGTGATACCTCGAGACATTAACTTTCCATTTAGTCCTCAATAGGGGTTTTTGGATACGTCGAGTTTTTGTGAGGGTTAGGCTTATTTTGAGTCGTTAGAGAGGGATAGGCAGATGCTCGAGAACCTTGAGCCTCTTGTATATGATATAGACAATATCCTCGGGGATGATTTTCTTGATCTGGCAGAGATGAAAGGCCTCAAGGGTAGGACTAGCACCTTCATTTTGTTTATTTTAAACCATGACATTGTAATCGTGCTAATGCCTTGTAAATTTGTGCAAAAATGATGTTTGATCCAAGCGTCTTCGTCAGATTGTGGGGAAAACGAACAGGCCCCACGAGCCCGAGCTCAAGGAAAAAAAATGGTAGAAAATGACCTTGAGATACGAGGTATGAGCACGCTATTAGTGGTCCCGATGAGTCATCGAGAACAAAAGTGACTTCACGAGCATGGGGATTGCGTCCGCTCATCCTACTCCACAGGGTACCTCGAGAGGAACCCCACATCCTCGAGCCAAGCCCATGTCGTCGATCTCGAGGACAAGGAGATCCCCCAATGATCCAGACATCCTGAGGACTACGAGATATGTCATCTTATCCTAAACATCATAGAAAAGTATCGAGGAGATTCGGGTCCTAACGAAGGCATAAAAATGGTCGAGAACTTGCTGACCAAGGTTAGTTCAAGAACTCATTCTTATTAATTTCAGATTAATATCTTGACGATAGCTCATGATCATGGTTTTTCAGGCCTTAAGCATAGCTCGGGGCCTTTCTTTGAAGGGGACATACGAGTCCTAGAAGTTGGCTGGCCTTCTCGAGGAGGCTAAACCTCGGGAGCACAAAATTTCCACTCTTGAGGCTGAGAGTGCCCTTTTTGTAAAGGAACGCGATGAAGCCACGGACGAGCTTCAAAAGGCTCGAGATGAGGCCAGTGCTTATCGTGATGAGGTCGTGGCATTGAAGCTCGAGATAGAACGAGCTCAAAAAGATTTTGAAGGAAAATTAATGAAAGCCAGGGACTTTGCCATTGAGGACTCCAAGTTGTATGAGGAGTTCAAAGTGCTGAATGACGAGTACGCCACGGGCTCGTATTTTCACGCCATGAAGGAGGCTCAACCATTCCTGCTTTCGAAGCTCGAGACTAAGCCTGAGGACTTCAAGGGCATCCCGGACGTCACAGAGGACTTCGAGGAAGCAACAAACGATGTGGACGTCGAGGATGACCCCGGGGTTGACTTGGATGGATCTTTTTGTAATTTCATGTATATTACCCGATCTGGGCTTAAAACAATGTTAGCATTTTTTTGTAACTTTCAAGTTAATTGTTAGACCATGTAAGACAATCTTTTGTTTCATGTTAATCGCTCGATCATGTAAGACAATCTTTTGTTTCATGTTAATTGCTCAATCGTGTAAGACAATCTTTTGTTTTGATTGCACGATCATTCTATTGTTAACTAGAATGACAATTGGCCTAATATTTGGGCTCGATGCAATTCTTTGAAACTAAAATAACTTAGGCTCGAGCAATGAGGTTGTGCTCATAATCGAGGTTTCGGCTCGACGCAACATTGTTCTTTAACTTACTCGTGCTCAACAACACGACAAATTAAGTTTTCAAGTATTAAAGTCGACGATATCATAATTAAGAATTGAGCTCGACAATAGCTTGGTTAAAATTTTTTGACAATGTAATGAGCTCGACGATGGCTCGATGAATAAGCTTTGTATTGAGCTTGACGATAGCTCAATTAACTTTGTAAGTCATGGACTTGATGATGGTTTAATTTTTGCCTCATTGTTAGTCATCTGCTCGATGACTAGACCATTAAATTAATCTCGATGATCAGATAATTAATTATCTTTTTGATAAAGTTCCGAGCTCAAGGATAGCTCAATGACTAAACTTAGTAATGAGCTTGACATACCTCAATTAATTAAGGTATTGAGCTCAAGCATGGCTCAATCAAAACTGACTTTACAAGTTTTAACCTCGATGACTATACACTTAATTGAGTTTGTGTCTGAGTTCTGATTTTAATGACAACACAATTAAGTTGAGGTAGTCTTGAGCTTGAGCATTGTTGAAGGATATCTTATTCCAAGATTATATTTCTTGGAATGGTTGTGCTCGCGCATTCTTTTGATGTGCCTGCTCGTGGCAGGTCTTTTGGGTGCATGCCCATAGCATCTCTTTAGGTACCTGCTCGTGACAGGTCTTTAGAGGTGGATGCTCATGGCATGTCTTGAGATGTCCGCACTTGTCATGCCATGAGGTACCTGCTAATGACAAGTGTTTTGAGCATATATATGCCCGTAGCATGTCTCGGGGTGCCTGCTCATGACAGGTCTTTGGGAATAACACTTAAAAAAAAATTTGTTGGGACATTCCCAACGGTTATTTCATATAAGATTTCCTATAATCTTAACGAGTATAGGCTTCCAGGCCTTGATGAATGAACTATTAAAAAGAAAAACGCGCGAGCCATGCAAGCCCGATGAAAAATTAACTAACTATAAATAATAAAAAAGTGCATAGGGCATGCTAGCCTAAAAAATAAAAGTGAAATTAATTAAATTAAAAAGACGAGGTGAGGACCACCACTTGTAATAAATCTTGAGGTTGTCGGCATTCCAAAGCCTTTGCAATGGTCTTCCGAACATATCCCTCAAGTTGTATGCTCCTCCTCAGGCTTGTCTAATAACTTCATAAAGTCCTTCCCATGCCGGGTCAAGTTTACCCGAGGCATGACTCGTAGCCTCGGCCCTTCTGAGCACTAGATCCCTAACCCCGAATCTCCGGGGTCTGACCTTGCTACTAAAATATTTGGTCGTCCTATTCTGATAAGAGGTAACTCGTAGTGCAACATGTTCGTGTCCCTCCCTCAGGAGGTCAAGATGTTCCGTGGTATATTCCTCGGCACTCTGCTCCAAACACCTCAATTATGGAAGACTAACTTCAATTAGAATGGTAGCCTCCAACCCAAAAGCTAGCATGAATGGGGTCTCACTCGTTGTTGTCTTGTGCGAAGTCCTATAAGTCCATAATATAGATGGTAGTAACTCATCGGGCCAGTTACCAAGAGCACCTTCGATCCTTGTACGAAGGTCTTGCAGTATAATTGTGTTAGTTACCTCGACTAGGCTATTGCTCTAAGGGTGTGAGACCGATGTTAGGTGATGATCTATCCCAAGATTGATGCAAAAATTCTTGAACTGTGCATTATCAAATTGCCTCCCATTGTCAGTTATGAGCACTTTAGGTATCCTAAACCTGCATATGACAAACTTTCAGATGAAAGACCTTAGCATGGGCTCCAAGATAGTTGCTATAGGTTTTGCTTCTGTTCATTTTGTGAAATATTCTACTGCCACGACCATAAACTTTAATCGTCCTCTTGCTATTGGAAAGGGCCCGAGGATGTCACTCCCCATTGTTCGAAAGGGCCAAATTGTTTATGGGAATGAGCTCTTCAGCAGGAATATGAATGATGTTTTCGAATCTCTGGCACTTATTTCATCTCTTAACATAGTCTGGGGCTTCTTTCTTTATGGTTGGCCAATAGTATCCATACCTTATAAGCTTAAAAGCTAGGGCACTTACTCCTTAATGATTGCCACATATTCCTTCGTAAATTTTGGCCAGGGCCTGTACTGATTCGAGAGCCTGAGACATCTGAGATATGGAAGTGTAAAGCTTTTGCGGAAGAGGACTCCCTAGATCATACAGTACCTTGGTGCTCTAGATCGAACACTTTTAGCTTCTTTTGGATCATCGGGAAGGTTTCCATTAGTTATGAATTCAACTACGGGGTCTATCCATGAGGGCTCATTATCAATGTCCATGATACTCAGTTTCTGACCTATGCTAGGCTATGTTACCATTTTGATGTGCACTATCTTATCAAGTCTATCTACTCCCATGAATACAAGTCTTGACAATGGATCTGCCTTACCATTATCAGATCGGGCAATCTTCAAAAGTTCACAATCTTTGAATCGTCTCGAAAGAGCATCTACTTTCAAATTTTATTTCGAATGATCCCTTAATCTACCTGACAACCAATTATGAATCGCTAAAGAGCTTGACGTGTTCAATGTCCAAGCTGTTAGCAAGTTCAAGAGCAATGACAACAACCTCATACTTCGCCTCATTGTTAGTAGCTTTAAATTTGAATCTGAGCGCGCACTAAATTTTTGTTAGCTTATCTGAACTGCTGATTATGACCCTTGCACCCGAGCCCGAGGAGTTTGATGCCCCATCTACAAATATTTCCCTAGTGCCTTGGTGGTCGGTGTTAGGTTTTAGTTAATTTTGTAATTGGCTTATTCTATAGACAAAAGGACTTAAATTGACAGTTGATGAAAGTTCAAGGAGTAACAAATAGGTCAAAAGTTAGTTGAATAGGACTAGGGATTTGAGTTTGGAACAAAGGAGAAAACGACACGAATTTTCGCTGAACTGTCGCTAGGTTATGGCTCGAGCTACAAAAGTAGAAACACTGTCGCGGACCGTCACCCCTCCTTCGCTCGAGCGATATGGTGTCGCTCGACTGTCGCTAGCGACAACTTTATACGAAATATTTTATTTTCGCGTTTTAGAGGCTTTTTTCTTGGTCCATCTATTTTCTACCCTACCTATATATATCCTAAAGCTATAGAACGAGAATTCTAAGGTTGATAATTGAGAGAGCTTCATCTGTGAGAGATTAATTGATTACTTCTTTCAACCTCATATTGTTTGAGTGTTTTGGTCAAAAAAATATCAGATTCAATATCCAAATACCAAAAACCAACTTCCTATTTGTCAGAGAGTGCTAAAGATCAAGGAAGGCGACTGGAGTTCCAGTCTGTGAAGAATGGGTTGTTCTTCGTGATCCACAGGAGATAGACGATTCTACCAAGCTAGGGGCTGCTGCAGGATAGCGAAGTTCCAGGAGAGCGTTGGTTATTACAGCTGGAATTGGTACAAGGGAGCACAGAATTCAGGAGATCTGTTGAAACTGCAGTTAGGAGATCAGATAGTTCGTGTCGTCGTCTAGTCTGGTAGACTGTAAGTGCTGAATCGTTTATAGTGGATTGACTGGCAAAATGCCCGAAATTTTTTCCAGTTAGGTTTCTCCGTGAACAATTCTTATGTTTTTACTGCTTTATGTTTTACTGTTTATTACATTCAAACTGTGGTAACTCAACATAGGAAAATTAGATTGTTTGATTAACCATTTAGATAAGAATTAAAAGTGACTTGTTGCTGTTTAATTCATA